>NBIL01034504.1:0-12565 GCA_002752925.1 Viola pubescens var. scabriuscula
GGTTTTACTACTATTTCCAATTATAAAAAAATGCAACTTCAATAATTATAGTTATAAAAATAAAATTTAATTCGATTCGTAAACTTACTCAACTCATTTTTTTTTTTTGAAAGGTACTCAACTCATTTATAAATCAAAATACAATAAAGTGAAAAAAAATATTTTACTAATAGTACCATAAATTTTACATATATAAAATTTAATAACCTAAAGAATTGATGCATGATATAAAAACATTTCGGGACAATAATTATGGTTACAAGACAAAAATTATTTTGATTTATAAATTCATTAAACTCCCTTAACAAACAACATACTCAAAAATTTATCTCGGGCCAACAACTTGTTATAATCAACATGTTAATAGTTACTTTTGAATGATGTTTTGTAATGATTTATTTTTACAAATTCAGGTTAGTCCTATGTTTTATTTTTTAATTAGTTTAATTAATTTCACATTTTCTTTGAAATAGTGAGAACTAATATTATGTATTTAAACTAGTCTTTTTATTACTATTATAGAAATTAGACAATTCTAATTATAGGATTTTCTTATAACAAACAAAACGCTAACAATGGCAACAAGGTATGTTAGCAAGCAAAATTAATAGGTCTTCTACACCACTAATTTTACTTTTGTCAACTATTTTTGTGTCTTTTTTGGGCGATTACAAGAGTGGTAATCCACCATCTACGCTTCTAAATTTAGAAACATGTAACGTTATCATCTTAGTATTTAACACACATAACCAAACTTTCAAAAACTCAGTGCCCCATCTCACCAATCCTTAGGCTTGGTGGATTAGGACACTTCTTTTCATTTCTTGGGTTTGAATCCTCAATTTTCTAAAGGAAATAACTCAAATTGATCGGTTCAACCCAAGATCTTAATCCTATCCTAATATAGGTAGTACTTGAAATTTTGCTATTCAAATATGAAGATGGGGAAGGTGGTGTTAGTCTTCATTTTTTCTTTTGCCACCATAATTCCAAGCCTATGGGCTGACATGGCTAATTACGACAACGTATGGAAGCAACGAGCAGAGGAGGCTAAGAAGAGGACCATGCAGGCCTATGTAGCTGACCCTTTTGCAGTCACTGATGAACTCGATTCTGTGGCAAACATGTAATATTAGATCCACATTCATTTTCTTTTAGATAACACATAAAAATAGAGAAACGCGCAAATCTTTTTGTTTTCGATTTGAACGGTAATGTTAATTTGTTACGATTTTATTTGGTTTTCAGGGATCCTAGTGGAGGAAAAAACAGCACTTACAAGATTGATGGTGGTGCATTGACCCCAAATGCCACTAGAAGGAACCTAATGCAAGGGAAGTTCAAGAAGTACAAAGGTCCATGCCTTGCAACCAACCCAATTGATAGGTGCTGGAGGTGCCGGCCAAATTGGGCAACACAACGTAAGCGCCTCGCGAAATGTGCCCTAGGTTTCGGCCGCAAAACCACTGGAGGAAAGGCCGGAAAGTACTACGTGGTGACCGATAACACTGACGATGCGATGAACCCAAAACCCGGTACCCTCCGCTATGCCGTGATCCAAAAGGAGCCATTGTGGATCACCTTTGCAAAGGACATGAACATAAAGTTGTGCCAAGAGCTAATTATGACGAGCGATAAGACCATTGATGGGCGTGGAGCAAATGTACACATTGCTTATGGTTCTGGAATCACCATACAATATGTGAATAATGTGATCATTCATGGAATCCGTATCCATCACATCGTTCCCACCTCCGGTGGCCTAATTAGAGACTCCGTCGACCATTACGGTTTGCGGACAATGAGCGATGGAGATGGCATTTCAATCTTTGGTTCCACCAATGTTTGGATTGACCACGTTACCATGTCTCGGTGCACCGATGGTCTCATTGATGCCATCATGGGTTCAACCGCAATTACCATCTCCAATTCCCATTTCACCCACCACAACGATGTAAGTACTAAAATTAAGATTTTGTTTGATATCGAATTCAATTTTTACCAATACCAATAAGCAAAATCGAACACGAGCAGCTCGATTCCAGATTAGTCAAATAAATTTTTTTGGGCAGGTGATCTTGTTGGGTGCGAGTGACAGTTTCGCTGGAGATCAACTTATGCAAGTGACCGTCGCGTTCAACCATTTCGGTCAAGGGCTCGTGCAGAGGATGCCTAGGTGCCGATGGGGTTTCGCTCATGTGGTTAACAATGACTACACACATTGGCGTTTGTATGCCATTGGTGGTAGTAGACATCCTACCATTCTCAGCCAGGGAAATCGCTTCATCGCACCACCCGATGCACACCTCAAACAGGTAAAACTATCGGGACCTGAATTAAGAATGAATAAGTCTCTTATCACTCGACGAAACTTCAATGTTTATGTTTCAATGACTTGGTTTTAACGATGATATAGGTGACGAAGAGGGACTACGCGACGGAAGCTGAATGGAAGACATGGAATTGGAGATCGGAGGGTGACCTGTTCATGAACGGAGCTTTCTTTGTCGAGTCCGGGAAGCCATTGACAAGCAGACCACACAACCATTTTCTGATCCAAGCGAAACCTGGGAAATCAGCTACTAGGATGACACGATTTGCAGGAGTACTGAAATGCACTAGTGGTAAAAAATGTTAGATAAAAAGTACTTGCTGGAAGATCATGTAAACTCAAATTCAATCCTCATCTATATAAAATTTGATGAAATATCTGACAAATTGAGGGGAAAAAACCCTCAATTAAAGTCATTATGTAGGAAATGGTGTGCCATGATTTGGGTTTTTCATGCTCATATATTTGTGCTGGTTTGATTTTTTTTTTCATCTTGGAATTATTTGATTTTTTCATCAATGTATTGTATTTTTATTTTCTTTTTCTTGGTAAGATCATTCTTTTCTTGTTAATTACTACTACCATCATAAAAAAAAATGCATCCATTAATACAAACAAAGGTTAACATTTTAATTAATTATTTATTTATTAATTTATCACTTCATAGTTTTTTAAAGAGCACATAAAACGAGCTGTAAAGATTAATCAAGGAGCATGACACTTGAAACACGTCTCAATACAATCCCCAGCACAGTCCCAGTCATGATACTTAAGGTCGCATTTCTCCATGCAACTCTGCCAACATTCATCATCTTGTGGCCCATAATTCATGACAGCTGTGGAATCGGGCCAGCAATTATGTTGATCAGGATTCTTCACTGATTTCCCAGCTGTGGAAATGGATGTGGAGGCCACTGTTACCATTACCAAGAACATAATAATTACAGTCATCACCGTTGAACTTTTGCTGCTTACACCTCTCCATAACCCTCTTTTTGCAGATAATTTTGTTTGCTTTCGATATGTTCTTGTAATGTTCTCATCTGAAATGGGTTTCATTAAATAAGCACAAAAAAGAAGAATTTCAGTCAACACTTTTCTTGTGTTGTTACAAAATTGCCGAATTTGATTGAAATGAAAGGTTTCTTTTGGGTGATTTAGAGTTGCAGCAGTTGCTAACTTGCTCCAACGAGTTTATGGAAGAATTGCTTCGAATTCTTGAATTCCTCTTATTATCGACATCTTCAAGTCTCTGTGGTGAGAAAACAGCAAGCAATCCCAAACAGACGCATTGGAATAGACCTTTCATATGAAACTTTTTTGTTTATTACCGAAAAAGGAAAAGAAAAAAAGGATTCATTTAATCTACATGTTCTATTCTCTATAGCTGTGCATCAAGGGGCATCATATTTTCTTTAACACAGTAGAATACTACAACAATCAGACTTCAAGAAAGAGAACCCCACATACATATAATAGTGGCTCATAGAATAACCAACGCAAACTAGTTCAAGTTCGTCTGATAATGTTAACCACTGGCATAAAGATGTGCGGCTGCTATGAAAAGGGGATTAAATTACTCATCTAAACAGCATCTCTCTATTCTCTCTATTCACTGTCGGACTCGTTTCCGGAGTCGATGGTCATCAGTGGTGGTTGGTTCTTGTAACCACGAACTTCTTCATCGTATCGCCTTTTATCTGCTCGAGCCATGGCTTCGTAGGGTTCTTTCTCCTCAGCTTCATTTTAGTACAGAAACAAAACAAACAAAAAAACTCCAATTAACAGTTATGCTACCGAGTCTATTTCAATGAATAAAAAGTCGTGGAAAGCAGTTGGAACTGGATAAAGACACATACCGGTCAACTTGTGCCATTTGTCCCCAAGTTGTTTTCCAATGTCCAAAAACCCAATTCCAGGATTGTCTCTCTTTACCCCCTGTTATCAAATAATGAAATCAGCAGCATATAAAAAGAGTTCCCCGACAACAGACAAATGAGTATATCCTACCTCCCTCTCCTTTTGTGAGAAGTACATGAAAGCAGAAAGAGCTCTCTTGGGTGCATTAGGATCCTTCTTTTTTGTTTTCTTCTTCTTTGAAACTTCTTCACCTCCTTCCTTGGTTTTCCTCTTACTCACTGCCTTAGAAGATGAGGCCTCCTTCTTGGAATCCTTTTTCACAGGCTTCTGTAATTAGCCATTCATCTGACACGTTAAATATGATGCAGCACGAGTTCTTTCTAAAACAGTCTGCATGTAAAATAAATAAAAGACTTGCCTCTTTCTCCTCTCCACGTTCACTAGCATCAGATTCATCATCACCAGAATCATCAGTTGGAGAGCCTCCATCATCTTTGTCAGCAACAAAATCTTCATCCTACAGAAATCACCCTGCTTAGGTTCACACGTTCTAGGATACAGAGGCCATTCAGCCTAAACAAGCTAAAGGACACATGATGACTAAAGCGAAGAGTGAAGGGTGGGTGAGACTGAGTAAATGGAATTGGTCCAACCAACTTGAGATTCAACAGCAATAAGCTTGTCAGATGCACCCCAAAACCAAAAACATTATTCCCATGGAAAAAAGAAGTCTAACATTAACTGAAGAATTCACCTCTTCATCACTATCATCTCCACCAGCTTCATTCCTAATGCGCTCAAGATGTGGGTCAACAGCATCATCATCACTGTTCTGGAGGACAGCAGCCACTCCATTTGTGGGTTTTGCATCTCCTAAATTCATAATTTTCAAACCCTTGGAACTGTATAGATAGATGAAAACAAAAGAGTCAAACCACACAAAAAAGAAGGCATGAAAACAAAAGAGTCAAACCACACAAAAAAGAAGGCAGAATTCCCCTTACATGTCAAAAGGAAGAAAAAAAAATTTAACCAACCTGATGAAATCAAAAAGATTATGGTACTCATTCCTCTGAATATTCCGAAACAGATGTTCTTGTTCAGATTTAAGTCTTATAAGAAGATCAAAGTAATGCATATTTGAGCCACCAGCGGCATGCCTCTCAAATTCCACATAGTCAATCTTCATTGAGGAAAACATGCAAAGGAAATTAAGAAAGAACATCAAAATCCAACTCAAATTCATTAGCAGATATTTAAGCACCAAACCAGATACAATGTGTCATGCATAGCTTGAAAAACTGTACCTCCTCATGAAGAATGAGTGTAGGAGGTTTAGGTAAGAAGAAGAAGCTCTTCTCAAGTGGGTAGAGCAATCCATCTTCCGCTTTCAATGATGACTTCACTGCATAACCATCTTGACAGCTACGGAACTTTCCTGGTTTGGTTACTTTGGCACCAGACAGGCCACGTAATACCGTGGTGAAAACTTCATGAATAAGGCCCTATGGTAAGAGTGCAATACACTAATCAAAAGCATTTAAATTTAAAATTACTTTGATCCAAACTTGAAAGCAAGTATCATCAAATATCAAATGTAGGTCGCACCATGTAAAGCATAATTACATCAAAAACTATAGGCTATTACCTTATAAGAGGGTTCTAACTTGTCCTTGTATTTTGAAGTCAATAGATCTTCACTCATTGACAATGAGCTTTGAACCACACTGTCGGTATCAAACTAAAATTAACAATGAAAAATGATTAGAATGTGAAATATAGCAACAATAAGAACCAAACTTAATCACAAATACAACAGGAAGAAAAATACCTGCAACACAATATGTGGATATAGTGTTTGCCCTTTACGGATAGGTGGATCAAGAGTAACTACCACAAATGTATGTGGCTGGTTAGACTGCATGAACCCAAAAATTCAATTGAAAGATTAGCAAAGAACAAATGTGAAGACACATTAGTTCCCCAAGAGATACAAGGGAAGAGAATTGAAAAGCAACCTTTGGAAGCAAGAAGAGGCGAACAACACTACTGTACTGAATTTTGAAATCGTTGGCCTGCCCCTGGAGCCGCAAGAATGACAGATGAAGTTCAACACTGTACCGACCCCTGCATAAATCAAATATTCTCTCAACTTCATGTGTTTCAGAAGAGTAACATCAAGTAGCCGAACATGAAATTCATTGCCAGATTAAAGAATATGGGTGAATCATGATTTGTGTTTGTAGCTACATAGTGAGTGTCTGCACTTGCATGAATCCATGATGCGTTCGAGAATTTATACCTGGGTGTGAGGATGGCAATGCCCTCAAATGTAACAACAGCATCTTCACCTCCAGCACCAACATCTGCCACTGCCATAATCTTGTCACGGAAAACCTAACAGAAAACCAATTGTCAAGAAATAGGTGAGCAATCACAAAGCATATAAGACCAAGCAATCACTACAGGAAGCAAACTCACCTGAGCGGGAGGATGATTTTCATCCCCAAGAAATTGGGTGTTGGAATTAGGTATGTGAAAACTTATCTCCATCAATGAATCCTTCTGTAAGCACATGAACAAATAAAAAACTGAGTTGCTAAACTGAACAAGTAAAACTACAATGGATTTACGGCCCTCTCTGACTTGCAATGGACTGTAATCACGTAAGCATGCACCACATTCCTATGGGCAACCATATGCATGAATTTTTCCAGTGAGAAGTAACGGAAACCCACCTCATTAGCTCCAGTTGTATCATCCACATGGAACTCCAAGATAACATCATTTTTCCCTTGCATTTGAGTCTGTGCGACATCTGCTAGCGACACTTCAAATGCTTGCCTTGAACCAACCAAAAAGGTAAGCATATTTCCTACACACAGGTAAAAATGTTCATGATAATAGAATGTTAGGCACACGATATTACTTCAAATTAGTAAACTCTACAAATAGAAGAAAGGAAATTAACAATATACAAAAAAGGAAAAAAACAGCACTTTTATCCCACCATTTAAATCAACCTCTCCCCAGTTTCGGCCACTGATAGAAAGCTGTTTCTCTTCTGGTGTTATTCCACAATTGCTTTGGAAAAAACTGCTCAAGCTAGCCAAGTCCTAATATACCAGAAACAAAAGAACAAGACAAGAGAGTAAGAGGCCATCACTCCACCAGATTATAGAAGAAAAACAAAAATATGACGACATTAAAACCAGACATAAGTTCCAAGAGAAGAAATGTATACTTGTTAACAACATATGGTTGCTCTATTCATAAGTTCTTGAGCAGTCTACAAGAGTATGCCAACCCATGAAACAAGAAAACATCACCAAAAACATGAAGAAAAACATCCAAAAAAGATGAATTTAGACCTGGTCACGAAATCCAGTAAATTTGTAGAACAGCCCATCTTTACTTCGGACACCAAGTTGATTAGTCCTAGGGACTTTCATCCAAGTCACTCCCATAATATCTGCTTTATCAACTTCTACTGCCTTTCCACCTCCCTGTTTCTTCCATAGAATGCCCCCGGAATATATCTTCAGCTGTCCAGCATTCTGCATTCATGTGACAAATACATTAGGTTTTACTCAGTAAACACTTTTTTTATGCATTAGAAATATCATTTTCACCCCAGTTAAACAACAGAGAAGTTGAAAAAGGGACAAATTTAAGACTTCTGTAACAATATCGGGAAACAGGTCACAGGAAAAGATCACAAGTACCTAAACTTATTTTCTTTTCTTCTTTTTTGTTTATGATTTCATGAATTTGAGTAACTTAAGTTAACATTTAAAAAATGGCAGCCACAAAATCACTTCTCAGCAACCAACATTATCCACTTTTAAACAGAAATGAAATTAAGAAGAAGCATAATTACCAAGCAACATGCCCCTCAAGTTAATTACAAGAACAAATCCATAATATAATTTACGAGCAACATGCACCTCTAGAGAACTATAATTTAATTTCTCCTATAAATCATCAACAAGAAGTCCAACAGAGAGAACCCTAAAGACGTCCAGTGAAAAATAAATAAGGATTGGGTTCCGAACATCAAATTAGGGTTCCATGAAACACAAATGAAGCACGAAAACCATAAATTTACACAGTGAGAGTAATTCTAGCTCTCGAATAACCATACTATCCAAATAACAAAAACCGATAAATACAGCTATAATTCGAAAAATGTTAGCGTTTCGAGGACCTAAGTTCCAAAATCCCGGAGAAATCAAACAATCAATCTCACAAAACCACGAAAACGGTGCCGTCCCAAAAGATACGAATAGCTATGAAACGGAAGAACCTACCGTGCCGCCCCGGCCGCCGAGGGAGATGTTATTGAAGAGGTGACCCTCAGTCATCTTGCTCGGAGAGGTTGAGATAGTTGCAGGAGACTGAAGAATGGGAGGAATGGAGGTTTTATACTTTTATTTTATTTTATATTTTATATTACTAAAAAAAAGCCTAAATTTTTTTCCTTGCAATTTTGCCATCTATCATGATTAAAATAAAGTTGATGGGCTACGATTGTCAAAAGGTTGTGGGCTGTGCTTCAACTTCATCAGACAGCTATTATTGGGCCACAACAACATTTGCATTGTTGTGGGCCCAATGGGTTATTCAATCACTCAGTCGCGCGGATACGTGAAAGGGAGATTCGATTCAGATCTCTACTAATAATAATATTATAGATTAATTCATGATCATATAATAATAATAAAATAAAATGTATAAAAAGCATTTGAAGCCCTCTTTTTAAAAATGGAATATAGAAGATGCCCTCCTAGAGCAAAAACCGGACCGAACCGGCCGTGCTCACCCTAGATTGAAGTTACACAGTGGTATATAGAAGATGTATAAAAAGAATCTGATGTGAAGTGTCTCAAATGCAACCATTGCATTCTTATTTCAGACTAGACGAGACAACAAGAACATCCAAACAACCAAATGCACTTCATTAGCTGGAAATGAAAGCAAAGCTTCTCTAATTCCTTTGAAAACCCGACTTTTTCCCTCCAAATTAACCTGTATTTGACTTTTTTTTCTTCCATAAACCCTTCTGAGGAACTTGCAGACACTTTGCATAGGTTATTCCACCAAGCTGTAATGATTAATCTAACTACTTAACAGACACTCCAACAACAATCATCAGTACATTCCATAGGAAACCCCGAAACAAACCGTGGATGAAACTAACCTGTCTCTATCATACATGTTCACAACCACAGAAATTGAAACAACAATTTCCTATTGATCATAAACAAAGACGGAAAACGAAGATGCTAAGCGATGAATCCCAGAGAACCTGAAAGCTGACAGATTTGGAATGGGGTGGCAGCTTTTGTCATGCATATTATGTTCATTGAAATTAAGCAGCATTTCTTCCTTTCATCAACCCATCATATACAAAACAAAAACTGCTAGACGAGTCTGGAATCTCACCAACTTTCTTCTTTACACGAAACCCTTACGTGTCTCATTTCATTTTCTGTCTCCATCCGTACCTTTCCATTTGAAGAGCTGATAGGAATGTGGAAGAGTGACACTCTTAGCTGTAACTAGTTATCCATGTTAGATAACAGCATAAGCAAACTACTACTAAAAAGCATATTTGATTTGTCTTTTGAATCGTTTTAGAGGACATGGCAGAAATCCTAGAACATCAAAAATTGTCTCAAATGAAGCCTCAGAAATCGTTGCTTAGTCGAATGAGAATGACCAAAATCTTTTCCTTTTTAAGTCCGACCTACAAGTATCTCTACCAACAAATAGTTACTCCGCACACAATGATGGAACTAGAAAAAAGAAAACCCTTTATCACGTTTGGAATGATGATAGTAAAAACCATATTGACCTTTTTCACTTCAGTTTTCATAGAAATGGTTGGTCAACAGCTCACACATGTATCCAGCCGGCCAAAGTGAGCAAAATCCAAAACAGAAAAAAAGCATTTCTTTTTGCAGGTTAGAGATGGAAAACAGCATAAGCACAACATTTTTGTCTTGCATTGTTATGAGATTATCGCCCAACTTGTTTTTGACTCGAAGACAAGATTCCACATTACAACATAAAACAACAGAAACCAATACAACCCAAAAGAACCACACACATACATATATAAATATATATATGCACATATCATAGTCACTCTTCCAATCAAACAATAGAAGAAAAAGACTTAACTTTCAAAAAACCAAACTAATCAACAAAATGGATGCAATGACTGTGAAGAAACAAGAGAACCTAGGAAAGCAGTCCATGTGCATGGCTGATAGTGAGAGGAAGGTAGGCCGGTGTGTCAAACGAAGGAGAAGAGATCCCCCTGCCGGTAGACTTGGGAGTGAGGTTAACAATAACCAAAGTCAGGAACAGCCTGATCAAACTTCTGCTGCTACAACTGTTAAGAGAAGCTCGAAATTTCGTGGCGTTAGCAGGTTAATCATATGTGTTAATTATACAATCATTGTATCTTGTAAGAACATGTTACTAACATAGATTAAACTTCACGATGAACAGACATAGGTGGACTGGTAGATACGAGGCTCATTTATGGGATAAGCTCTCATGGAATGTAACACAGAAGAAGAAAGGGAAACAAGGTTGGTACTTCTGCTTACTTCTGTTTCTCTCTTCAGTAAGTTCATTAAATTATTATCTGATTTTCAAATTCTTAACCTTTCTATAATTTCTGTCATTGCATTGGATTGCGCTTCGATATCGGGACCAAACAGTTTACCTTGGTGAGCACTGTTTACTAGTACTGAATTGTGGTTCTTTACTGTTTTTTCTCACATAGTGATGGTTACTAAAATTGTTTCTTTTGAACTCACAGGAGCTTATGATGAAGAAGAATCTGCAGCAAGAGCATATGATTTAGCTGCACTGAAGTATTGGGGACCATCAACTTTCACCAATTTTCCGGTATGAAATGCAGATATCCAACTTGTTTACTTACGTACCAATAAACACAAAAAAACACCTAATCTAACAATCCTATGATGCAATCTTCACAGATACCAGAATATGAGAAAGAGATCGCAGCAATGCAGAACGTAACGAAAGAGGAGTATTTGGCCACTCTAAGAAGGTAAAGCTTCATCATCTATTTTACTGAAATTTACCTCAAGTCTCTCTTTTTCTTCTCCTCTCTGAAAAAAAAAACTGTGTTTGGGTTCTTTTTTATGACAGAAAGAGTAGCGGCTTCTCGAGAGGTGTCTCTAAGTACAGAGGAGTTGCAAGGTGATCATCTTCTTGAAAATGTCTTGAATCACTTTCTCGAATGTTACAAATGTAGTCTCCCACCGAAAGGGCGGAGAGGATAGTCAGAGAGGTCGGAAATAAAAGAATATTACAAATGCAGAACAAATTTTTGAAAAAAGAATTTATTTTTGCTGTGTATATGTGCAGGCATCATCATAATGGTCGATGGGAAGCAAGAATAGGGAGAGTTTTTGGAAACAAATACCTTTACCTTGGGACCTACGGTAAGTTAAGTTAGAAAGAACATAATTTAACCTCTTGCTTGGTTGAAAATGATACATTACAAAAGCAAAGCAGAAAATCTTAGGCAACCTAATGATTTTGATGTTTCAAAACAGGCACACAAGAGGAAGCTGCACGCGCATATGACATTGCAGCGATTGAGTACAGAGGGATCAATGCTGTGACAAACTTTGATTTGAGTACTTATATTAGATGGCTCAAACCTGAGGTTAATAACAATGCTGCTGCAGAGCCTGAATCCGTGCCGTCATTCGATAACTACAATAAAAATGCAGAGTCTAAAACCTCATCCTTCTTTGCTGCTCAGTTTGCTGCAGATTACTTGAACTTGCCATTGAATCAAGAAGTGTTTCAAAACCAAATGCAACCAAACTCTTACAATAGCAAGACTTCTTCGCCTAGCGCCCTTGGCCTTCTCCTCCGGTCTTCAGTATTCAGAGAACTGGTTCAGAAGAACGCTAACGTACCCGAGACAGATGGCGATGAGACAAAGGATGAACCACAAATCGGCTGTGATGATGAGTTCAGCAGAATGCTTTACGACGGAATTGAAGATATCCCTCTTGTTTACTCTTCCAATTCAGACAGCGGAGTGGAGTTGCAAGAAAGAGAACTTCAGTTCGTCTTTTGATCTGATGAGAACGTGTAGATGGAATAACATGTAAATCGCTCATCTTTGTCGATTCGCCAAGGAAGATAGGGTTTCAAAGAACTACAAGAGTTTCTGTATATTCTCACTTTTCTTTTGAGTTCTTCCAGAAATAAATGAGTACTTAAGTGTGCCATAACAGAAGGAGATGGAAGATCCTTACACTACAAAAAAAAAAAAAAATCAGGATTTACCGACGGGTTTAAATCTCCATTCCC
>NBIL01034648.1:0-14759 GCA_002752925.1 Viola pubescens var. scabriuscula
AGAATGACGAGACATCACCAATTATGTAACCATGGTAACCATTGATTGACATGTAAAGTATAGAAAAATATTAGATGACTCAAGTGCTATAAGGATATAAGGCAGGTTTGGAAGAAAGTACTCCCAAAACGATACACCTGGCATCAATTCACATCAGCATCACAATCCACCAATCTAGCTCATGTCATCCTACAATAATAAAGATATTGAATAGCTTCGTTTTCTTTCTAGTAAGATATCTCCACCTAAAGATTTCTTTCTTCTTTCCATTTAAACCAAAATACCAAATAGACTTTCAAGCACCAAAGCCTCGAAACTGTAGATGTTGAAGACAAAATGCAAAAGGCACGCATCGTCAACTTGCTACAGTTTCTAAGTTGAAACACAGTTCAGGCAACAACAAACTTCTGGATGATAGTCGAAACTCGAAAGAGAGAAAACTAAGGTGGGTCTACACGTCCACTCAGTAACAACACTTCACGTGTAAGGGTTCAACCCCACGTCATAGATCACTTCCAATTAAGTTCAGGAAAAGTAGAAAAACAGATGAAAAAAGAAAGAAAGAAAGAAAGGATCTAATCACTTCCAACTTGCAATACGCTTTTACTAGAATATGTTCCTCCCACTTCCCCCCCCCACTTTCTTTTGATGTTTCTGTCCTGTCTAATGTATACCATAAACTATTTGACAATATTCTAGATTTCCTTTGACAGCAAGCAAACTGATGAGGCGACTAGATTGATATGATCAAAAGAAGTAAATATTATGTTATGACAAGATACTATAAAAACATGAAAAAAAGACTGTTCATTTCATGTTCCCCTAAAAGGTAAAAGTAGCATCAGACTTTAAAAGAAGAACTACTATTCCTCCTACGAGTTATTCATTCCTACATCTCATGCTCTGGATTACCAGGTGCACAGCCTTCCATGAGGAACTATGAATTTGTATTGCAAAATCATTAGTAGTAACAGAAATAGTACTAGATACCTGTTATCGACCAGTGGAGGACAAGCTCCTGGATTTTGAAACAAAATGGTGAGCACACCAATCAGCGAAGTAACCAATACCAGAGATGATGAACGGCTCGACTCGTAAAAGCTTATCATATCTTCCAGCCACAACAAGCTCAAATTTGGCAGTTGAAGTCACAAACGTTCAATAGAAACAGCAATGTGTAATGTGTTGAAAGATTTGAAGCCAGAGACCTTCAGTCCCATATAGCAGAAACCTTAAGAAAGAAAACCCAGGAAGAAAAAATTGCACCATCTTATTCTTCCAAATGCTGAGACAGCCAAGGATGAAGAGACAGATCTATAAAGAATGATATTTCCTAGAGCTACACAGTTTTGATTATTCTCCATTTTTTTTTTTCTCAGCTCTCTAATTATTCTATCCTTCACTTATTACATCAATTCCTCCGTTTGCGTATCTGAATCTCACCCTTTGGTGAGAAATACATCCTCTGTTTCATCTTTTCCAAGCAACAAACTCAAAGAAGTAGCAGTTACAACTCCAAAATTGTAAGCAGGTTCATCTATCTACACAAGTCCCCTTGCTATCAACTCTTGAAACAAACAAAACTCTGCACTTCAATCCCAATCTGTGTTAGCAAGCCAACTTTGTCATATGTACACAATCAAGAATCAGCTGTAGCAGCAGTGACAACAGCTGCATGAGGAACCTCTCTTAGTCCCATGTCCGCAGAGTCCACCTTAACTGCCCCCATTGGAGTAGCATTTTAGTTTTTTACCCTAAGACATGCTTCCTGTGGCACCTTCAGTATCCACTTATCAGGTCCAATTCCACATGCAGGATTTCATCATAACTTGTAGAATCACAGGTCCCAGGATTAGCCTTCTGGTTCCTTCCTTTTCCTGTTAGACTTCCTGCCTCCTTTGCCCTTGTCTAGAGCATCCATGGCAGGCAAAGGCTTCTGGTCTAACGTGTTGCCGGGCACTGGAAGATCAGTTGGATCAGAACTGGAGGCAGCTTTCTCATAAATAATGGCAGCATCAAGAGAGTGTATGCGCAGGGCAAGAGAAGCAACCGTAGAAGTTTTCGCAGCAGCAGAAAGTGATGACCAGTACCACCACTCATTCCGTAGGTACTCTGTCTTGATCATCTCCTCCAGTATAATTGTTGCTTGGATCATCTGATCAAAAAAGGAAATTTAATTTTAAACCTTGACAAATTCTGAAGTATAAGGAATCCAAATCGAAAGTATTCAGCTATAGAGCTAAAAATATATAAAAACAATATGGCATTGCTTAGATCAGTCTAACAGATGGAAACAAGTCGTAAACAGAATATTTGGAAGTGACACTAATGAAGAAGAACATGGCACATGTTTGTTCTAGATGGTTTACATGCCGATGAAAAGAATGACTGCACCGAAGGCAAACTAAAAATGACTTGCATTTAAGATTGGAGAAGAAACATTCACTTCTTACCATTCCAGTGAAAAATACAATCCTAATAAGGAGAGAAGAAAAACGACTCATCTCTAAAGAATTTCATACACAAACTCAGCCAAACTTAGTTGTAGATTAATTCAAACAAAACCAACAACTTACTTTAAGAATACAGAGGGGATAAAAGGAGGCTAAACACAAACACACTCCAATATCGAATGTTCCAAGGAACAGGCTGCTTGGGTTGTTAAAGCAAAAATGCCTACCTCGTAGATTGAATTTGCAGCTTTAACATGTTCACGCCAGGCCCATCTCCTTTCCAACTGTGCCTTTGACTGTTTAAGGGCACTTTCAGGAAGAGCAGCTTCCATGTCAAGCAAGTCCATCTTCAGTCTCCGCAAAATATGTGAAGATTGTCCAATTAATGGCCTCAGTGAAGACTGGGGAACCACACAGCAGCAACCACTTGCAATTTCTTTGTTAAGAGGCGTCTTTTTATCTTTCAGTTCCAAGCATACCATATTAGGCTCATTAGTTCTTAATACTTCACTAGCTTCATTTCCAGTAGCCTTTATGGAAGAATTATCATGTACACTTTCGTAACCTGGATTGGCTCCATTGCTGTTTCCTTCTGACAAGATCATTCTTTCATCAGCATCAAACCTATCAGCTAGAGCACTTCTCTCTTTCAGAGGAGGAATCAGCATTAATATCGCATCATCAACGCAAGGAGAAATAGACGTGACAAATGATGGAATCCAATTTGTACCAATAAGGCCTATTTCCTGTATCAATTCCTTATTAGAATCTTTTGTTATAAACTTGGCACTGATCTCTCTCAAGTCATACGGGCATACCATCTCTGTATCATGATGTTTTATCACCCTTGAGCTTAGTTCAGATGAAGCACTTTTAGAGGATTCAGTCAAGTCCACTTCACTAATAAACTCTTCTCCTGTGGTCACACATTTCACATTCCCATGCACTTTTAAGGAACCGTCAGTCATCTCTTCATTTTTACTGGCTGGTGGAGCTGAATTGCACCTACCATCATTATGTCGCACAAATTCAACTTCATCCCAGAAAGTTTTATGACAAGATAGGCAGTGGTGTCCAGAGGAGGACATAGACTCTAAGCAATCACACCTATGCATTTTCTCTTCGCCAATTATTCTAGCCTTTCTACTTTGTTTCTTTGAGATGTCTGCAGCTTCCAAACCAACACAAAGACCATTCTTCTTCTCAAGAAACATTGCAGCCTTGGTGACAAAACCATCGGAAAATAGAACACCATCACTCTTTGAGACCACAGAAGTTTCTAGGTGCTCTTCCTGTATTAGGTGTCCACTAACTTTAGCGTCCTTGAATCTTAGCCTCAGCCATTGTGAAATGGACTCTCTAAGCTCTCTCTCTTTTTGATTATTAACTTTCAAGCAACCGATGAGCTCTTTTATTTCTGACTCGGTCTCATAGGAAACCCACGACGAGCACATAGTGATGTCATCAATTGGATTGTATACAAAGGGGAAGCAAGCTTGTGAACCCTCCTCAAGAAAAGCACCAATGCAAGATGGAGACGAGTTACAGACAGCTGAACCATTGTCCAATCTGAGATTTGGTCTTTCACTGCACTGCAAAATCAAACTTCTATCAACAATAATCCGTGGAGATCTCCCTGAAGTCACCGAAGCCCAGTATAAATGACCTCTAGAATCACTACCCAAGAACTTCCTCCGTAAGGAGAGCTTATTAATCTCAGATTCCAATCTAGAAATTGAATTCTGCACACGAACAATATCATCCTCAACAGAGTTCAACTCAAGGTGGTGTGCTTGTGACTCATTCATAGCAGAAGGAAGAACATGCTGAGATTGATCAGCATTTGTTTCTGAGGAGGGGCAACTTCCTTGATTGTGTGGAGGTGGAATGATGGTAGACGATTCGCTCCCAACAAAACCTTCCAAGTTACCTTGGACTTGATTTCTACTTGTGCCACTAATTAGTTGTGGCAAATGATTTGATGGAGGCGACTGAAATGGTACAGAAGACCTATCCTTTGATTCCAGAGGTATTCTACTGTCATCAGTAACACTAACTGCGGCTTTCACACTGTCTCCACATTCCATGATATTCATAATCCGGATGTCACAACTATTGTTGTTCTCTGCATGCGGAGAAGAAGGGAGTTTATCAGAGCTATTGGTCCCACTTCCATCTTGGCCATTCAGTCGTAGATCATCAGAAAAAGAGCTGTGGTGGTTAGGGCCATCGCTCAAATCAGCGCCCTTACCCTGCATTATTACTGCAGGAGCAAGTCCTTCCTTTACCCCAACTTCTCCAACTGCACAAGTGTCCATGTTAGCAGCTCTCAAAGAAAGGAATTCCTCCTTGGCTTTTAGGTTTTTCCATTCCATAGAGAGTGAACGCAATTTCTGCTGCAATTCTGCAGTAGCCTCAGCTGATTGCTCCAGGTGTTGACGAATAAGAACTGAGTTAAGCAATTCATCACATAGAAACTTGAGTACATTCATTCTCTGCACACAACAAAATGTAAATTGGTCAAGGGAAGAACAGGGAGAAATTGAAGATTATCTCACAATAGAAAAAGGGATAACAGCATTAAGCTAAGAATTTATGCAAACACAAACTGGTATTCTCCCATCTGTGTACACTGCCATTAATGAAATGCTTGGGCCAAAAATGTTTTCTTTGATTCACAGAATAGCACTTTGCAAGACGTGTAAAAGGTGAAAAATACTAGTGTACATAACAAAGCTGTGTCTCCATAAGCGGCTTTAATTTCACTATGTTTTTTTCCCTTTAACCAAAATTTGATTCGGAGATTTACATCTAACACTGTAGAATCTCCCATAAATCACGTTATGCAATGCATATGCTGGTCCATGATATTAAAGGAAAGAAACTCATTCAGTCGATATACCATGCACGTGAAGGAGTAGATTTTGTCTACTCAGACCCCAAAGTATCTAGTAAAAAAATTCAATTGGCACAGGAAATGGTGGACAATTGCAGGGTCTGTAAACGCATGTCATCGTTCACATGAAAGTACCCTTCTTTGCTTTTGAGATAAGCCAAAAAAATGCAAACTAGAATCAAATGATAGGTCCAGAGACAAACCTCTTCTACACTGAACTGCCAATACTCTTTTTCTTCTAATACGACAGCTACATGTGCAAGTGCCTCCAAGTAAACACGGGTAACTTCTCCCTGGTACTTCTTACTGAAGCTTCGAACAATTACCTGAGTATTACCCGGCACATCCTGTACCTTACATTTACTGACAGCACAAGATGGGCAATACCAGTTTCCTTCAGGAATCCTCGCAAGTGGAGGATTCAAGCAATAAGTATGGTATTCGGCATCACAAGTGTCACATAATAGCACACTGTTATCATCCCTATCAACGCCACATACTTTGCAGACCCCTTCATCCCAAGGAGCTTTTGGGATCTCATTTGAGGAAGCAAGAACATCATCTATTTCTTTCATTCTTTCAGCATTTAAGCAATCCAACTTAGAATACTGCTCCAATTTCTGAACAAGAGCAGCCACCTACACAAAGAAGCACTTATACGTTCAGATAAGAACTGTAAAAGAAAAAAACAGAAAGATAAGCAATAAATGAGATGAAAAGTTTCTCCAATTGTCGTTTTATATATATATTATATACACACACATCACCTGTTGTTTAACTTTTTTCCTTACAAAAGACACTGACCATTTCATTTGAACAGAATCATTTTGCTTTTAAAACGTGAAACAACTACTGATTCAACCAAATCTGCAGGCCTAACGAATCCAATTCTTTGAGAAGACCGAACGAAAGTGGCCACAGGTTCAACCAACTTATTTTAGATATATGCATACTTGATGTTGAAAGAAAGTTTGACAATCAAAGAATATGCAAGTAGATAACCAGTCCAAATCAAAACATAATTCCTACATAACTAGTCAAAAACGAAGATTATGAAGAACTGTAGCATTGCATTAAAATCTTCTCACAAAATTGGTAGTAGCCTCATTGGGGATGAATTATTACTATTCAATAAATTAAATAGGTGGGTGCTCCCATGCTATATATGACAACAATCGTAGAATTTAGAAAGCAAAGGATCAAGGAGGGGAGGAAAAGCCATAATATCACCCTCATGTAACAATTAAGATTCCTTGACAGCTAATGAGAAAACAACAGTAGCAAGGTGGAGAGCAATACTTTATTTACCTCTTTCTCATACAAAGAATCAAAATTTTGGGATAGAGTCTCAGCCAATATGACCAAATCAGGCTGGTCAGCAAACGCAGAGCGCAAATGATTCCATAACTGCCAAGTGAAAGTCAAACTCATTACATGAAACAAGTCTAATACCTCCATGCCTAGTATTAAAACAATAAAAAATTCAATCCAATCTACAAAAGATAAAAAAGAGGTTCATTAAAAGACATCAGCTTATCAGATGATATCTGGGGAACAGAGCATAAAGATTAGAAAAGGTAACAAAATCTCAAATAATTGGGAAGTATTTGAATTTCAAGAAGCACATGAGAAACCTTTAAACAAACAACCATGAAATCCAACGAGAAATTGGTATAAATATCCCATTGTGTGGGTTTTTGCTCATGTACTTGATGGTCAACTAGGTTGTAATCCGAATGGATCAATATTTTATGTAACCATGGAAAACAAAAAAGTAAATCCCACCTTGCATGAACTACTAATTAATCAAGGATACAGCAATTTACAGTAAATACATATCTTCACCAACTAGCCGTTTTACACCTATACAGAATGGAAGGAACCCAAGGCTGGTGACACATTGTTAAATAGAGAATGTAGGCCAGTAAGAAAATACTAAATTATCCAAAAAATCAAATTCTATATTGACAATCATCTTCCCCGATTGTTAAAGTATATGTATCCCACTAAAATACATGGAAAATCATCCCAAAAGCATTTCAGGCTTCAAAAACATAAACACCACTGACGGGTTTATTTTACTAATATCACACATTTGAAGAAAGAAGTTCAATCCAGAAAGAACTATAAAAACACTTAGACATCAGTAAAGCCAATTTATAATTGGTAATTCAGTCACGGCAATTTAACGAGGGAATTGAATTCCATAGAGATTCACCAATGTAGAGCAGTAAACGTCAAAGAAACTTTCCATGTTCAAAACAAATGAAACTTAAAATCTAAAAGTTTCACATTCAAACAAATGTGTAAAGGTAACAAACCTCTCGCACATCCTCAAGGAAAGATTCATGTGAACCACCATAAGCTCCAACAGCTAGTCTCAAATCAATAGTCCTGAAATCCAAAGGACGAGAAACCATGGCAGGGGATCCAAGGAGTCCCTCATCATCATTGTCACAGGAGCTTACAAGACTTCTTCCAAGCAACGTGCAGAAATTTTTTGAATCATCTGTAGCAGCAGCACGACGCAATACAATGCGACAGTTTTTCATTATAATGTCAGATTTAGGTATAACAATCTTCCTCCTATTTCTCTTATTATCAGATTTCTGTGAGAATTCTCCACTAATTACGTCTGCCAGAACTGAAAGAACAGCTTTCTGCACTCAATCAACAATCAACACCCGATTCAGAATAAATAAAACTGACTACATGAAACCACGAAAGAAAAATCAATTCAGCATATATCATTTCACATACACACGGGCAGAAGTAAATTACCATTATTGAAAGGAATTAGTATCATAAAATTTTTAGAGAAACACCTTTGTAGGACCTGATGCGTTGCCCTTGTAAACTCCCTTACTGATTGAATGTTCCAATCTTTCCTTCGCCCATTCTGGGGGGCATTTCTTCAGGGCCTCATGAACACAGTTTCTTATCCTAGTCCCTACATTTGTGGGTAGCTTTCTGACAGGTTCCAACACCTGCGCCCACTCAGGTATCCTACCATCATTCACATTGTTCATATCACAGGCACCATCAGCATCAAGGACTTCTTCTTCCAAGGTAATAATATCTTTTCCTTTCATCAAAGCACCAAAGACTGTCTTTGTGGCTTCTGCAAGCAACTGAAAACCAACGTTAACCATAAGTATTGAAGAAAGGTTCCCTAGCACCTTTTCTCCGCCTACCTCCACCTATAAACAAACAGCAAATAACAAGCAAATGCGCGGAAGCATGCAGAAACCAACATGGCACCACACCCCACCAATATTAAACACATAAGCTAAAAAAATCATGAAAACAGGACCCAAAGAGAACAGTGGTAAACGATTAGAACAAATGGTGAAACATGAGAGATTAATTGTTGGAAAAAGTCACTTAGAAAAAAATATGAGCAATTACAGATTAAGAAGCAATCTTACAAGTGCATCGGCTTCCATGCTGGCGATGCCAGTAAGAGAACCACAGAGCACCCCGCCATCACCCTGTAAGCAACGAAACACTTTACCACCCTCACGAGCAGTAATCTCAGCAGAGTCGAGATTACCATCCATGGCTAACACAGCCAACATGTACCTCCTGGCTAATTCTGGCCAAGTCAGTTCATTAATAGGGAGCATGCTAAGCTTGCTTGCTCTCGCAGGAATTGAGATATCTACATCTTTCCTCCTTCCCCGTTTTGGTTTTGGATCCCCAGGATCAAAATTTGGATCCACAATGGCAGCAACTTTAGACTGCAGCTCGCTTACTAGCACACCAAGTAGGGAGCTATGGACCTTTGTCAAAGCCACGCCACAGCATCCACTATGAGCAACAGATGAAACTCTATTTTGGGATGCATTCTTCAATGTTCCTGGTTCTACTTGTATTGACATGTGAGAATTACCCCCACAGACATCTAAGCAAGATTCATGGCAAGCAGAAGAAATTTGCCCACTTATGTTTTCAACTCTATCCAAATCCACAGATGGAGTCTGTTTGCCCTTCCACTGAAGATAATGGAGATTTGAGGCATGGGACCATGGATTGATGAGCTCTTCTTCAAGATGTTCAAAGGAGAAAGGCTCTCCCAAACCCAATATTTCATGGAAGCGATATAATAACTCCCACACCTGAGCAGACAGGAGAAGTGTGAGGACTCAAAGTACCGGGAGATGAGTTTTCTACGAATAAGAACAAATGAATCATTTAACCTAAATATCAGATACTAGAACATACGAACCTGATGAAAGTCACCAACAAGTACCGGAGGAAGCCTAGATGACAAGGCCTTCCCTGACGGGAGACAACCATCACCCATGACACAGTCTTCAGCCAATCTTGGCTTTTTGCATTTTTTAATTGAATCATTTGATTCTGCTTCATATTTCCTTTTGGCCGTTAGGAGTCCACTTCCCACTGTTAGTGATGCAGAATAATGAGCTCTATTAATCAGAAAGTCATACTTCAAACAGGCATCAGCACGAGGAAGCTGCTCTATCATTTCTTGCACAAATTCTGCATCTAACCCAAATCTATCCTGATCCAGCCATTCCAACAGTGCAGCCAACCAAGTGTCAGGCTCACAGTGGCATTCTTTAGGAATTCTGATGCGTCTAGGAGAACTACAAAATTTGGCCAATGAAGCATAACCACTTTCAAACTTTGCAGCCTCAGCATCCCAGACTGATGAACCCATTTCATTATCGACATGGTTGCAAAAGAACTTAATGATACCCTTCTCTCTGAAAATTTCACCATAAGCATTGAGTAATTTCTGGGTCATAGCTCTCCATGCTGAAGATGATGAACTCTCCTCCACAGAAATTTCCCCAATCTCCTCTCCTGAAACCAAATTACTCGATGGAATATCTCTACACCTATCAGGAAGGGAACTAGAGTGCAGGTCGTCAGCTGTTCCATTTGAACAGCTCTGAAGACATGCTACTACATCACTCTCGGTTGGAGCAGAAGCGTCTGCAAGAATCATATCAAAACTGCCATCATTTTCATCAGCAGTATTACAGTACACCATAATGTCATTCTCTGTGTCAGTTGGGCCACATAATTGGTTTTTCATTAATAAGACAGTTAAGTCATCAGGAACAGGCAACAGCGAGCACGAAAACCTTTTGATCTTGAAGACAGGTCCAGAATCACCCCCGTCAGACACTTCACTCACAAAAAGGGACCCTGTAACTTTATCATGCCAGCAGGATCGATAACCTATCGGCCAAATCATGCTGGCATCATGATACGAAGGCCTAAGATCAATTTTTCCCAAAGCAAGAATGAAAAAATCTTCAAACTTTATAGGAAGTCCTTCCTGAAACAAAAGACAGTAACACACAATAATCAGATAATCGAACAATATAACAATACGTCAGTGTGAGATAACATCAATAAAGTATGTAGAAACAGGATTTATAATACAATTAATATACTTACAGTACTTGGCTGTGATGTGGTGATTCCATCTCCTTCCATCTTGTCTTTATTAACTTTAACAAACTTGGCATCACCAATTTCCTCACTATGACGGTTAGACAAGAACTCCTTGTGGAAACCATTTAGCAAACCATCTCCATTTGCAGGGAAACCATTGGCAAGTGAAGATCTCTTTGACTTTCTCTTTTTTGGTAAATGCAAGCTTTCCTGCATTCTGTCAGGATCCATTGAATTGCCGTTAGACATCAACCCAAGATGGCAAGCAACCTCTGACATTGAACCAAATGTCATCCCATTTGGAGAACAATAAACAGCATATACATCATAACCACTAGGAGAATGTTTGAGTTCCACACGCCAACCATCTTCCAATGAACCATGCCGTTCAGTAATAAATTCTCTAAGACCTTGCAAAAAGATCTCGCTTGGATTCTGAGATGGGAATCTAAAACCAGAACTATTATCATTACCAGTAATGCTCCTAAGCGTTCCTATAGGAATACCCAACCCTATATTTTCTGAACTTAAATCCCCAGATTCTGTATTATGATGCAACATCTTCTCAAAACCCACTCTGAATGTCCGCATCAAAAGCCCTGAACCCTGTTTCAGTCCAAACCCATTCTCCGCATACAGATGGTTTGGATACGCGACTGGGGCACCAAACATATTCCTACCAAATGAATCATCACTGGTGACATGCCTCCTAAAGGAAAGAAACACAACCAATGACTACACATAACACAATGCATGTCTCAGTTTTACACAAAAATCTAAACGTAATAAGTTCATAGACTAAATTATTCAGTTCCCCAAATGTACATGAATGATATGGATAGTCCTCGTTTCACATGCATGTGAGGTCTACGTGTAAACAGGAATCATCTAAAGTTTAAGGGCAAGTTTTTTTAATCGTCGTTCATATATTCTTTTCCGGGAAGTTAATACTATACGTACATGCATTGAGAGTACTAACAAATTCCTCAAGTAAAACATTAAAGCTACCACTAGCTCAACTTGAACATTCAAAAACAAAACCACAGCTATAAAAAAAAAGTGCTAACAACAGTTAAATTAGTAGTACCTTTCTTCTTTAGTCTCCACATCGCCGTCACTAGGGGGGGAAGCGTTAATATCCAGAATCCGTTTACTCTTAACCCCTAGCGGCCATAGTTTACTCTTAACGCCGTTACTAGCGCACTCTCCACACAACCACTCCATGAAATGAACCGCTTGCCTCCCGCCCATTCCGGCGCAACCCAAATGAAACCCTCGCTCACATCCATCGCACACCACCATGTGTCCCTCCACCTCCGGCCTCCCGCAAACCCCGCAACCTCCAGCCACCTCCACCGGCAGCCCCGCCGCAATCCCTGGGGCAGGGTCGGAGCCGTCGTGGAAGGACCGAACCACATGGACGGATTCCGACTCGTCCTGGTCGGGCTGGACGGTTTCTCCGGGCGGAAGAGGCGGTGGTGGTGGAGACGGGAGGGGAGGAGAGGAGGAGGAAGCGGCGGGGATCTCATTGAGATCGATGAAGAGAGGGGAGCGAGCTGGAGGTATCTCGCTTGAATCGGTGGTGAGTTCCATTATCCGAGTCGTGGTGTAACACGCATGGTTTTGGTTGTCGTTTTGTGTTGTTGTGTGTTCCGTTTTGGGGAGGAGGGAGGGAACGAGGAGATCGACGAGAGACTTTTGTTTGGGTTTTCTTTTTGTTGGATTATTTGCGTGAGGGAAGTGACTGGTCGTATTGGGTTAATATGTTTGGGATTGTTCTGTTTTCTTTTTCTTTTTCTTTTTTGGATCGTATATATAGTACAGTATATGTTTAGGAATTTGGTAGAAAAGAAACAAAACATAAGGTCAATACTGAAATTTTACTGACGTGGTCGTTGTGCGGGTAAATTTGGATTAAGATTTTGTCTTAAGTACAACTTTTACAAGGAAGGTCCATGGTAGTGGTACTAAGTTACTAACCATTCTCTCCAGGTTTATTCAGATCACAAAACTTGTATTGGATTTTGTTTGATAAACGGGACGAGTAAGACGCGACTAATTTTATAATAAGTTGAGTTTTTTAGTCTCATTCGGTCACAAATCTAGTTAAAAAAATTAAATATTAAAATCTCAAGTGATGTTCCGATTGTCCTGCGATTTGATTTTGTATGCTTTTTGTTTTTTTCTTACGATTTATTATAAAAAGTTGCATAGTAAGCATGTTCTGGATATCAAAACTTAAATCCACTTTTAAAAAAGCAAACCTTAGGGAGCTAGTACTTAGCTCCTTAATTAGTCCAACAACGAGCACACTTCAAGGAAGCAACTACCTCCTGAACAGTGTAAGGAAATCTCATCTCGAGATAAATATCAGAATCCAATTACCCAACTGAGCAAACACCAAATTAACCATATGGTACCTGCTAAATTTCGCTCCATAAAAAATGACACGTTTCCTCTCAAGCCATATAATTCAAATTATTGCATAAAACTAAGGTTATGAAAACCGGATCAATCAGTCTCTCTAGTCAGTAATAGAGGACTGATTGGTTGAGTATCCGATTCGATTTTGGTCTTAAAATCAAATTTGGGCTGAACTGATAAAAAACTCGGCGATTCGGACGGTTCAACCATCAAACCAGACGAATTGGTTCCGATTTTATGGTTCAATTGGTTGTTTTTTTTTGTTTTTTCTTTCTTAGAACTTCAAATGACCATAACTTTAGATCTAACCATTAGATCACTCAATTTTTGTGGAACGTTTCTGACATATTTGAGCAAACCTCAACCGTTCGAATCAAGAAGTATTTCTCCAAATAGCCTAAAACGTAGAATTGAAGTTTTATACATATTTATGTTTTATATTCATTTATTTCAAATTAAAAACTATTTATTCCTAGTTTTATATTAATCTTGAGGTTACAAATTGTGTCACTACGTTTATGAAATGTCAAATTTATTTTTATCTTTAATAATCAACACCTAAGTTAATAATTTCTTGCTAAATTAAATAAAAGTTTACATTTTTTCAGAAAAATGAGTTTATATTATATTATGAATTAGGTTGAATTCGAATTAACCCGGTTCAATTTTAATTGAACCTCTAAATTTTAAACTTTTTATCGCTCTAGTTCAATTTTCCTATTCGATTTTCTAAATCTTACATAAAACAGCATAGCCAAATAGTTTTTTCAAACTTACCTTGGTTTTTTATTGTATGCTTTTGCATTTCCTTTTGCTAGGATGGGCTAACAATACACAGATGAACTGTCTTGAAAACATTAGAATAATACTCACAGTTTATCCACACCCACAAAAAAGAAGAAGAAGAATACTCACAACAGGAAAAACAAATTAGATTAACCACAATTTATCCGTATTTTTTTCTCTCCAATGGTATAGGAATTTTATCCCACCTTTAAAAGTAGCACTTTGCTAAAAAGAAATTTAAATTATTTTCGATTTCTCTAATGTCATTCACCCTTTTAATTACATTAACGGATGAGAATGGTTGACCAATCAACATGCCTTATGACACATTGGTTAGCTAAATGTGAGCTGCCGAAGTTTTTTATTGATTTTAGTTTCTCACGATAACGTTAGTTGCGAATTGTGATAAAATGATAATAGAAATTTAGAGAATGTAGAAAATTAGACTGGGAGAATTATCTTATTTTATATCAACTTATTCCAACAATTTTGATTTTTTATTTGAAAAGTAATTAATTAAAGACACCGGAAGAGATAGAGAAATTTTAATATCATACTTGATCGAGAGTAAAAGTAGTAAAAAAAAGTAGCAGTTATGTTAGTATATTCTAGTGACGGTTTATTAAAAAAAAAAGGGTTGTGTTTGTATATATGAAAAGATTTGCATAATGCCAAGTTTAATCGATCATGCCGGAGCCGGAGCCGGCAGCATGACCAGCAAAAATAATTTTTTTTGATCTGAATACATTTTCTCCGTCCGTTGCATAATA
>NBIL01034666.1:0-15232 GCA_002752925.1 Viola pubescens var. scabriuscula
TGTTAAGTTGTATTCTTTACCCCCTCTTTTCATTCACAATTACAACTATTTTTGGTGCTCTCGACAGGCAATCAGAGGTTGACTAGCCAACTTGGAAGTCAGAAAAGCTATTTGAGCATCATTTTCCTCCATAGCCCTTGTCATATTCTCAATCGCTGTGGACATCTCCTAAAAATGTGCCTCAGCATTTTGACTAGCTTCGATGACCATCGCCGCAACAAAGGATTCAGAAGATTTTGAGCTGTAGTCTGCCCATCTCCTTGATGAAGTGTTTTCAGAAGCCACTTCAGCATCAGATTCCCCACTCGGGTGGTAATCGTAGTAGGAGCCTTCAGATCTTGTCTGGACCTCCTTCGTAGTCTTCCTTATGGGTTCCCCCCTGTGGGAAAACTACTTCAACGATGACAACAACTTAGACCTCCCAGCTTTAGTGTGAGCACGTGTTGCCGGAAGACTTTCCTGAAAACCCTAAAGTGCTTCAGAACAGGAATCATTGGTCTGACTTGAAGCCATTGATGGATCTTGATTTGAGGAGTATGATTCAAGAGATGAGAGGAGAGTAGTGTCCCACTAGGCGTGCCAGAAATTTGTACAAATACACTTGTCAAAATTACAAATAATTAATGTATGAAATTAAAGTGGTTCTTCTACTCTTTGATACGAGCCTAAGGGCAGCCCCTTGGCCATCCAAGACCCTCCATAGGTCGATCCTCAACAAAGAAGCACAAGGTGGCCCGACCGAGTCATTCCCGCCGAGTTAAGGCCAAGGACACCTTTGGAGAGCCTCATCACTAAGCCAAGGACATGGAAATCTACCTTGAAGCCTTGGCATGACCAGTTGGGTGGCCTGCCCAGTCTTTCAAGCCATGTACAAGACAGCAGCTCCATGGCCCGGATGGTCCCAAGTGCCCACATGGCCCGAATGGCCCTCGGTAACACATATGATAGGTTTGAACCCTTGGCCAACCACACCATGGACCTTTTGGTACCTACCAATCCCTTGGCTCCCTAATGGTATCCTAGTATCCTTTCCTCCTTATTTTCCCGGTCATAGATATCAAAGGGTGTGAAGACACCGTGTTCATGGTCGGGTTCATTGGAAATGAGTAAGACCATGAAACTTGGGCAGTTTTGGGTCAATGATTAATTCACTTGAAGGGCAAACAAGACTTTTCACTCAAGGCCAGCCACTTACCCATCCTTTGAATAAATGTAATAATTATTAGGGTTATTGTAGTATAATAGGTTGCTTCTCTTGCTTTTATTTCCTTAGCTTAGTTTTTGATATTTGAGTTTATCTCTCTAATTTCTAAGCTCTCCATTAGAACCTTGGCTCATCTAGGTTGGAACAACCCTAGTATGACAACCAAGTAAAGCTATGAATTGCTTGTATCCCTTCTTGATCAAACTCTAGATTGATTACTAGTTTTGGCTAGTGATAGATGTAGATTTGGAAGAGAAGATCCTTGGTTCTTCATCTAGATTGCTCCTTCTGAGAGGTGTAGGCTAGATCTAAGTTATTGGCTTTTATCTTTGCATTTTCGTCCTTGTCTTTCAAGTATTATTGTAATGGATAGACCAACCATCAATTCAAGACTAGATCCTTTATTATTCATCAAGGTTTCGGCTCTACATCTTGTGTTCAACATCTTATCTCTTGCTTCCTCTGATTAATGGATCGATCTTCACTCCGAATTTGGGCTTGGACTTGAGTTTGGTGGATGACGGACTGGCCTTGAATTAGCTTGTGGTCCGCAGTTGATTTGGAAAGAAATCGGCCTTGAATCAGCTTGTGGTTTTGCGGTTGATTTGAGAAGAAACCAGCCTTGAATCAACTTGTGGCTTCCGCGGTTGGTTTGAGAAGAAACTATCCTTGAATCAGCTTGTGGTTTCTCCTTGATTTGCTTGGAGATTGAGAGAAAAACTAGCCTTGAATTGGCTTGTAGTTTTTTCTTTCTTTCTTATGGATGATGCGTCTGGGCTTGATTTTCAATTCTTCAGGCTTGCAGCAATATCCCAATTTTTCTCCCCTTTTGTTCTCTCTGATGAGACATTTATTCATAGGCTCATGAAGATGATCTTTGAATTTTGAATGATGACATGTGTCTTCATCTCATTGGTCTTTGTTGAATATCTAACCAAAAATATTTGATTTGGTTTACATTTGATCTTGATTCAGATTCAAACTTGATTTGATTTTGATTTTGATTCAAACTTGATTTGATTTTGATTTTGATTCAAACTTGATTTGGATCTGAATTTGAATTTGATTTCTGAATTTGGTCTTTTATTAAAATCCTACATTGAATTAATAACAAAGATAAGAAAAAACTATTTTTTTAATTATTTTGACCATGTTATCATGTCATGTAAGATACTCGTAAAGAAACATCTTTTTTGAAATTTCTTGAAAGGAAATTAATTTAATTAAATCAATTAGACTGATTTCAGCCAATTATATAAATATAGGGATCAATTTAGGTCAAAGACAAACGTGATGGCTAATTCTAAAGTTTTAGACAAACGTAAGGACTAAAATAAATATTTAGTCAAATTTAAAAGGAAAAAGAGTTGTAAATCTTGTGAAACATAAATTAGATTTTGTTTGTATATGTTGTTTTTTTTTCATTCAAACATATGTCTTATTTTAAAGGTAAACCATGACCATCATTATGAATAAAATAAAAAAAACTAATATGAACCATAATTTTTAAAATATTCTACTTTGATTTTTATAGTTTAAAAGTGTGCAGTATAAATCATATAGTTTTCATTAAGTTTTAATTCTAACCTTTAGAATAATTATAAAAATTCAAATAATGTATAAAAATTCTCTCATTGGACCTCACATATTTATTACATTTTCCCTTAAGTTTATATAATTATTTTTAAATACTAAAAAGAGTTAAAATTATAACTTTTATAATTTATGTTGCAAACTTTTAAATTATACGTGGCGAATAATTTACATAAAATAAAAATAAACTTAAAAAAATCTTTCTGGTGGAGAGAGTATTTTTTAATAAGGAACAGAAAGTAGAAGGGCAATTTAGCAAAATATAAAAGAGAGAGGAATAAAATGAAGCAACAGCTCAGAAATTCGAAATTGGGACTTCGGTCCACACCACAGCTCTTCTCCTGCTATTACCATATTAACACTCCCCTCTGAAGCCCTAGAAAGAAACCCCTTTTTCCACCCAAAAACGCTCACTTTACCCCGTAAATCAAGCAGCAGCCAGCCAGCCACCACCAGCAGCGAAGCCGAATATAGAAGTTTCCGACGACGCCGCATCACCACTATCCGCCCGAATCCATCTCCTAGGTCAGTTCCCTCCCTCCCTCCTTTCATCCATCCCATTCTCATTTTTTTCCTATTCCCGTTTTACCCTCCACAAAAACTGTTCTCTCATACCATTTCCAACCTCAGATCCCTACCCAACTCCGTTTCCATTTTGTGTATTTTTGGGAAATGAAAAATCCATGGAAGAGCTGATTTCCAGATCGCGTGATATGTTTAGGCATGTCCCATTTGTTGTCACTGGTTTTGACTGATGCGTTAATGTTTTTCTGCGAAGGAGGGGTTTTTTCATACGGATGATAGTACACGCTTGGCGGCGTACTTGTTGAATTCCTTTGTTATGGAGAGGGCAGTTTTGCCTGGGGAATCGTCGCATCATGCAGAATCATCTTCTAGGGCGCAGGACGATGATGGTGGCAGTGGATGTGATGGTGGTGGAAGGTGGTATTTTTCGAGGAAGGAGATTGAGGAAAATGCACCCTCGCGAAAAGAAGGCATAGACTTGAAAAAAGAGACTTATCTGAGGAAATCCTATTGCACCTTCTTGCAGGATCTTGGCATGCGGCTCAAAGTGTGAGTTTTTAGTAGGAAAATGTGAACCTGCAATTAAATCACAGAATATTGTTATCCTGTCGTCCAGTGTATTCTTCGTTTTCCTTTTCTCTGTAGATAGCATAGCACCACTCTTTTGAACAATGTTAACAAAACCTTATTTTCTTATGCTCTGAACTTTTGTGCATGATGATTGTTAAATAATTGGGTGATTGGGAATTTTCTGACAATGTAGTTGTCGCAAGTTAGATGTGTATCGTTTCTCTAAAAAAAGTTAGATGTTTATCTAGATTTGATCACGTGTTATTAAGGTATCTTATTATAGGTGAAGAGAGCATTGAAATGAGTTTTGATGAATTCTGGATGATCAGGTGATGGGTCAAGTTTAGACTTGTTTCTCATACTGGTTCTGTCTTATTAAACTATTATCTTTTATGGGCTGTGAGGATTTCCCATTGTAGAAATAATGGTAAATGTTTCCACATGTGAATAATGCTTACAATTAAGTTCAATTTTTTTGTTGGTTGGTTTTTTTTCTAAAATAACCTTATATGCTGTCAATTTATGATGTGAGATGTGAATCCAGAATACTTATCATGAGAGTCTTGTTGTGGTCGAAAGCTGTTTTCCTGAGGTCTCTCATGGCTATTTAAAACAAGGAAATGCAATATTTAAAACACCATACTCGCAAGTATATGCAAGTGTCAGTGATTACATTGTCCTATAATGGCACCGGCGGGTCATTAATCTTGGGTTTGACCTCATAATGGGGTACGGTTTTTAGTTGGCCAGGGCTATTCTCATCGTGTAGGTTGTAGCCTATTGGTAAAGAAAAACTTATCCTAGGGGCAGTAGGAGTTCACTTTATACGGAGTTTGGATTAATGTTTGTAATAGTTTCCTATTGTCAAAATGTTTAGTGAAATTTACCAAAAACTCCGTGTCACACTGAACAAGGGGAAGGTGTTATTTTGCGGAAATGTAAACTTGTGAAAACAAAGTCCCTTAGTACCTCTAAGTTGTAGCATTCTGGTCCATTTGTTTGCTGGACCTGCTCAAGCTCTGGTGGAACAATAAACAAATGACCTTGAAGTTTTTTGTAATCTTAGTTACATCTTTCATATTTTATAGTTGAGTTATATTTTCTGCATCTTGTTCATTTTCTCTGATCTCGGTTTTTGTGATTTGACTCCCTAAATTAAAAAAAGGTCTAGCTTGGTGTGATTGCGTTCTACCACCTCTTTTGCAAATTGTGGGTTCAAATTTTTATTTGAAAATCTGTGACAGATGCTGTTCTTAATGCAGACCCCAGATAACTATAGCCACAGCGATAATATTTTGTCACCGGTTCTTCATTCGTCAATCACATGCAAAGAATGACAGAAGGGTGAGTTTTCCCTTTTGACTTTCACGTTTTTAACCAATTGAGTACCTCATGTGCGTAGTTTACGTTACTTGTGAGTATGGTGTATGATGTATATTGTGTGTGCTGGATGAAATCCTTGAATTAAGAGGTTTTGTTGCAAAATGATCGAGGATGAAATGGGAATTGGTGGCTAGGATCCATTTGAGATCAGACTTAAGCAGCATGGTTGTCGTTATATGCTGGTTGTGTTAGATAGTTGATACTTGGCACATTTTTCTTATGCAATCTGTACACTTTTTAATGCAGTCCATTTGAGTGTTTAAGTGTTTGAGATTTTAGGGGACAAACTCTGTAATGATGATATGCCTGTTTAGGTAGAAGTCAGTGATGTGATGGTTAGAACTTGGGAGGGAGTTGGGTCAAAATTTATTTGCATACTTACATCAGTTACCTGTGTTGAGTACCTGTTCCCTTATAATTCCCATTATTCAATATGAATATTTGCTATCATAATTTGCAAGATCTATAGTTTCTTGAAATGGTTGGCATTTGGTCTAAGAATCATTACAGTTTAAAGTACTTGAATAACAAAGTAGCTTTTGAGTCTTTCAACTATGCAATGGAAAAGGAAGATCTGATTGTAGGCCTGTTTCAAGAGGAGATATGGTGGTGGTTACCAAATCCATGTTTGGTGGATCTTGACCTGCAGGTTCTGTTGAGAAGTTGTTTTGGTGGTCCAGGTAAATTAATAGTCCTTTGTGCTGATTCATCAACCCAGAATGTCCAACTCTGATCAAGCTGGTGACAAACAAAAGTTGGTTCTCTTGCTAGTCTATTACCTACTTCTCTTTTCTAAGTGCTCTCAGCTCTCGAATTTAAGATATTACCTCAGTTGTGCTAGTAATACCGAGTGTGAGCTCTGTGACCACGTACTAGTGTTGATTCTCTTGCCAGTCTATTACCCACTTATCTGTTCCAAGTATTGTTCAGTTCACTCCCTTCATATCAAAGCGTTTATCTACCTCTATTCTGGGGCCTCCCAATTTTTTCATTGCCACTAGAATTGGTGAAATCTACAATATTACCCTCATTTTGTTCATAGCATGCCCGATTGCATTAGTAATACTGAGTGTGAACTCTATGGTTACTTGCCTGCCTTAAGTAGTTGAATTGCTGTAGGAAGACTAATAATTAGGTAGTCACTTTAAGCTTTGTTATCTGTTATGTTTTCGTATGCTTTTTATATAAAGCTGTGACCTTTTCTGGGCTTCCTCTCTTCCAATTGATCTTTAGATCTAAATTTTTATCTGAGAATTGGTGTGGTAGCATGTTCTTAGTTTTAGTAGAATACTCTGATTAGGTAGGATTTTGTTGTTCTCAGTGTAGTTTCTAAAGGCAGTGTGTAATAGGAAGACATACTAAGGACAAAAGTTTAAGCAGATAGGTAGCATAATGTTGATATGTTCTGAAGCGTAAATTTTCTTTTGTTTTCCAGACCATGGCAACTGTGTGCATGTTCCTTGCCGGGAAGGTGGAAGAGACTCCTCGTCCGCTAAAGGATGTTATTCTCGTCTCCTATGAAATAATTCACAAGAAGGATCCTGCTGCAGCCCAGAGGATCAAACAAAAGGTTTTCTCTATACCAATGGTGTTTTGAGTTGTTTCCTTTTGTAGTTCCCATTCTGAGAGTTACAAAGTTGAGTTGTTGGTGTCATTTCTTTCCGTGTTAAGCTTTTCTTTCCTTTGCATGTGTCTGATGCTAGCTTTGTTGAGTTCTTACTGCCTCTTTCTTGTCCCCCAACTGTATCTCTATTAGATCATTTTGCCTTTTATTCTGCCTTTTCTTTTCCGCTACTTCATGTAGCATGCCATGCATGGATGTGACCTGGAGGGTGGATCTTTGACACGATAGTTCTAGTATAATATCTTTGTTAAATATCATGTTGCAACTGAAAGATGCTTGCAAAGTACTTAAAATTACTTGGATGAAATGCCTCGTCAGATATCTGACAGATGTTCTTTTTTACTGTAGTACACCTCTTTAATTAAGCTCTATTTTCATTCCCTTTCACATGTACAGCTGTAGTTGCCTTGCTACCTGAGATTTTATTGGAAGTTTTCTTTTGTCCGTTATAATTTTTCTGTTTACTGATTGGTTCTCGTGTATATTGCAGGAAATATATGAGCAACAAAAAGAACTTATTTTAGTTGGGGAGAGGGTTGTACTTGCTACTTTGGGTTTTGACCTGAACGTTGTTCACCCATATAAGCCCCTTGTTGACGCAATTAAGAAATTCAAGGTTGCGCAGAATGCTCTTGCTCAAGTCGCATGGAATTTTGTTAATGATGGGTATGCATATAATACTGTTTTCTTAGGCTTTCAATAATTCCAATACAATGGTTTCTCCTCTTTTTCACACACTATAAAGCGGCTTGCAGACTGAGGACTTCGCTCTGCCTGCAATTTAAGCCTCATCACATTGCAGCAGGTGCTATATTCCTGGCTGCCAAGTTTCTCAAGGTGAAGCTTCCATCAGATGGTGAGAAGGTCTGGTGGCAAGAATTTGATGTGACCCCACGCCAATTGGAGGGTTGGTTCCTCCCTGATTCTGTTGTGAAACTTTTATTGACTTAATAGGACAGTCTACAGACAGCCCCATAGCACCAACCAATAGTGCAGATGATTTCTGGTAGCCTTTGATTAATGATATTTAGACTTGGTTATTATGAGATGATTATAGCAAAAGCCTTTTTTTTTTTCTTTTCTTGATGAGACCCACCAAGGCAATGAACAGATAGAGGGTGGTAATGATTATCTGATATCTTTGGTTTGACATTCAATTGGTAGAATGCCTAATTGTCTGCCATGGGTGCTGCTGTTATTGGACTGTCCTTTTGAGTCTAATGTCACATTTCAAAGGATGTGTTGAATCATTGTGCTTTTTGTTTTCTTTGGTGTGTTGCAGAGGTAAGCAATCAAATGCTGGAATTGTATGAGCAAAACAGAGCAGTACCTCCTTCACAGGGGAGTGACGTAGAAGGAAGTGCTGGAGCTGGGCCAAGTCTTCGAGCCCCTGCTAGAGCTCTGGCTGTGAATGAAGACCATGCTTCAAGGCAAACATCATCACGGTCTGTGCAAGAGCATTCAAATTCTGACAACCATGGGGCTCCTCCAAGAACCACTGAAGATCTAAATAATGATAATGGGAGTGCTGAGACAGAGAGTGTTGTTATTGATCCCAAGGGAGAAGTAGAAACTAAGGATAATCAGCATCCTGACTCTGCTCCCTATAAGGAAACCTCAAGACAGGATCCAAGTAAATCCAGGTCTGGGGCTGAGCAACTTGAGGGGGAAGACGGAGAAAGGACTGGGGGCAGAAGCGAGGTGGCAGAAGCAGGAGAGTGGAGGGATGACACTGCATCATGTAAATACAGCAGCATAGTTGGCCGAAACTTGGATAATCAGGATGGCGTAGTCGGTCATTCACCTAAGGATGCTATTAAGCTTGATAAGGACAAGGTGAAGGCCAAGTTTGAGAAACAGAGGAAATCTCGTGGTGAAGTTAGTCGAAGAAAGGATGTGATGGATGAGGATGATCTTATTGAGATGGAGCTAGAAGGTGGGATTGAATTGGCAGCTGAAGATGATAAAACAAAGCGAGAGAGAAAGCAAAGCTGGTCTAAGACTGATAACTCAGACTATGATTGTGCGGGTATTGGAGATGGCAACTATATGATCGCGAAAGAGCAGTCCTTGAAGGTAGTGGATGGAGAGAACACGGAAGAAGGGGAAATGTTAGATGAGGCTTCTCCCTTGGTGAATAGTCGGAAAAGAAAAGGTAGCCCCGACAGTAGGATGTCAGAGGGAAATAAGTGGCATGATCATGCACCAAATCAAAACCATGATCACATAGAGGATGGACACAAGATGAGTAGGGGTGGTGGAGGCTATACTGACAGGGAGCATAGGAGGCATGCACAAGGAAGCCATTTGTGAGGTAAATGATGGGGTTGCATGGCATTTGGTAATTTGGTTGTGGTCAGCATTGGCATTGGACACTTTTGAGACTTTAGCTGTGAACTCTATGATAGTTTGAGATTGTATTTGCCTTACTTGCATGTATTGCCGTTGTGAATCGATGATATGAATGTTGATGATTTAGTTTCACAATGGCAGAGCCAGCATATATGATTGGGGAAAGAATCAATTGTGCCTGTGTCTTTTCCTGCATTGAATTATCAATTGTGTTTTTCACCATTTTGCTTGCTAAAATGCTAGTATTGTATTTGTGGGGTTTGTTTTTTTGGTAATGGTACTGAACAATGCACAACTTATTATGAAATTTCTTTTTGAAAAAAAAGTATTATTAAGCCATATGGGATTCAGAGTACTTTCAGTTCTACGTTGCTAATTGGACTATTCAACTAGGTGCGGCTATTAGAATTTTCGTGCTAACATCTATTGGTTAGGCGATGAACTAGGTGCGTTTAGAATCTTTAGATTGTAGATGTGGAGGTGAGTTTGTGCTGAACGCACGAACACAGTTACACAAGAGTTGATGCCCCAAAATCTCTTATCCAAACTTTATTGAAAGATAGATAGATAGGATCTAAATTCCCACAACATAACATCCTTCACCAATAACAACCATCCACCTCAGCTTCCTCACTCCCTCCACCTTATCTCCCTTCCCACCACTAGTTCCTCCTCCTCAGAATCTAAAAACTATGTCTCCATCCTTTTCACCCAAATCTCTCCTTCCTCTTCCTCCAATCTAAACTTACCAGAAAGAAAGAAAAGGAAAACAAGAAAGAAACCAAGGAGGAAAAGAAAAATGTCTCTCACAATCCCAACCAATCTTTCAAAACCCATGTTGAAACCAAGATTTGGGGTGGTATCTCCATTTAAATCAAGATCCATGGTTGTATGCTCAGCTTCTCCATCAAACCAAGAGAGCCACTCATCAACCGAATCTCAGCTCAAGGCATTCTCTGCTGCACTAGCACTCTCTTCCATCCTCTTATCAGCTCCACTCCCAGCTGTTGCAGACATCGCAGGACTAACCCCTTGCAAAGACTCAAAACAGTTTGCTAAACGTGAGAAGCAATCAATCAAGAAGCTGGAGTCCTCGCTCAAGCTCTACGCTCCGGACAGCGCGCCAGCTCTCGCCATCAACGCCACGATCGAGAAGACGAAGCGCAGGTTCGATAACTACGGGAAGCAAGGGTTGCTCTGTGGGTCAGATGGGCTGCCCCATTTGATTGTGAGTGGTGACCAGAGGCATTGGGGTGAGTTCATTACCCCAGGGATCCTCTTCTTGTACATTGCCGGATGGATTGGATGGGTTGGAAGGAGTTATTTGATTGCTATCAGAGATGAGAAGAAGCCTACAATGAAGGAGATCATCATTGATGTTCCTTTGGCGAGCAGTTTGATCTTCAGAGGCTTCTCCTGGCCTGTTGCTGCTTACAGAGAGCTTGTTAATGGCAACCTTGTGGCCAAAGATGTTTAATTTATCATCATGGTTGGTCGAATCTTCTCTCTTGTTTTTGTGGTCTTTTTGGTTTTTTTAATGCTATGTCAGTTGTTTGATTTGCTTTGCTGGGTGCAGAATTGTTGGATGGATGGATGGAGATGAGAGGAAAGGGAGTGACTGGATTAGTTGAGGAAAGTTTCTTGTATTTTATTTGTGTCAACAAACTTACATGTATGTATCTAATGCTTGTGTTGGACAATTAAGAGATCATTTGACTCTGCTTTTTCTTTTCTTTTCTTTTCTTTTGTTTATGGGATGATATGTAATTTAATGCCAAACACCAGAGTGGCAAGCAACCCTGCATTGTTAAATTTTCATAGTATGACAAACAGGAAAATCCTGGATCACTTTGGTTAAGTAGATCGCATTATCAAAAAGGAACATAAAGAATTAATAGTATATCTATACCACAAAGTTTTGCAACAAAATCAGTTGTTTAATTTCATCACAGATTCGATTCTGTTAATACTAAGAGCAAGAGAAAGCTTGAACTACTAGCCAAAAGCATAATAAACTTAGTAAACCACTGCTAAAAGTGAAGTTGCCATTGCGCTCAGAACAACAGAAGCCTGAGACGAGTGATATATGGCACTAGAAGCTGATGAGAACCCAGAGTGAGTGGATAGGTGAACTGACCGACACGTGAACCTTTGTCCGGCTAAGCAGTGCCCGGGAAACCCGCAGATGAAGAAGAAGTGGCCGCGATCAGATCATCAAGCGTGATGGTGTCGGATCCATTGTTGTAGGTGGTTGATGGGAAAGTGGGGTTGCGAGATTGGAAATCTTGGACGGATGCTAGTCCAACCGGCAGACTCGCCAACTTCATATTCGGCAGCCATCCATGAGATTGCACAAAGAGCAACGGTTGCTAAGATGAAAGTTTATGCACTTTTCTTCAATGCCATGGCGATAAAGAAACATTTAGATAAAGAAAGCGATGAAATTGGATGAAAAAGAAAAGATTTTGGTTAAATTGATCACAAACGAGTAGAGATTGCTTGAGTATATATATATAATTAATCCAAGTCAGATGAGGAAAAGGATTCCCATATGGGTTGTGAATTGAATCCACATCATAAGAGAAATATGTTATAAAAAAAATTATTTTTTGTTTACGATTATAGAGATACAACAGCGAGGTTATCACGCGGGGAAAACAAAAGAAAAGGATTTCAATAATTTGATAAAATACTTACCATTCACCCTAGCAAAGCGCAATGGCCCGGTTGGTATTTATTAAGGGTGTCAAAATGGTCCACCCGACCCGACCCGTTTATGGTGATCCGTTTTCGACCAAATCCGTTTTGATCCGTCTGTTGACGGGTCGACCCGATCTGACTCATTTGACCCGTTAAGTAAAACGACGTAGTTTTGGTCGGTATCTTTTTTTTCCAATCAACCAAAACGACGTCGTTTTGGGCAGTGTCTTTTTCTAAACGGGTCAGCATGACCCTCCTACGACCCTTCAAATCCAGGTGGGTCAACTCGTTTTGACACTCCTACTATTTATTATCAGATGAACACTAGTATTGTTCGCAGCAGTTTGATTCAGTAAGAGGTAAATTAATTTTTTTATAAGTAAAAATCGAACTTGCAAATAAACCAGCTACTTCAACCGTAACTTACCCGTAGCTTTTGCAAATGATTGTAAGCAACAGTCATGGTACATAGAATTAGCAGCAAGCAAGTCTCTTCAGAGAATTGACAAAAACAATCCATGACAACAATCTATATTTATTGTTGCGTGGAAAAAATTAGCAAAAATTTATCAAGTGACAGGATCCAATCCAACAGTTGATTGATTTGTGGAAGTACTAGTGCTTAGTCGGTGAGAACCGAGTAGAACTAAGAAGTCGTTTTCCATTTTGGGCACAACAAATATAAAATTGGCCAATGATAAATGATAAATAGGTTCGTCGTTACATAACCTACTAAATATTAATAAATCAGATTAATATCTAGCTTGAGTATTAATATTGCCCGTACTCGAACCTAAGACATATATAAATTTAAAAAGTCGAACATAAAGTTATTGGATTGTACTAACTTCCAAGTAATGGTAAAAAGCTTTGATTTATGCATGATTTTGGGACATGTAAGCTACTACTTGTTAAACAAATGTCTGATTACTAAACCAATTTTCTTGAGGCAACCATGTGGCTATGTTCTTGTCATTGTTGTCAACGACAATGCAACACTTAATGGTCATTCATGTTTTTCACTTTCTTTATTTTCTTCTCATTCATTCTTTTTCAGCGGATGGAGAATAATATTTCGAATTTGAGTTCGATATATATAAACCTAAATAGTTCGTACTGCAAGGAAAACTTAGTTAACCAAAAAGAAAAAAAAGGAAGCAAAATTCAAAGTAGCAGTTGTTGTATCGTGTAAACCAATACAATCAAGACAAAATTAGTTAACCAAAGTCAAATATTTCAATTATACCATTCAGAAAATCAAAAGCTATAAATGGCCACCAAGTCCACAATACATATAGTATAACCTAGTATATAAAATTACTCACTGTATATGTAATTAGTTAAGTATTTACAATATAGTTAATCCCAAATCAAAGATAGTTGATTTTCCTCTTTCTACCCATACAGTGAGGATTCCATAATATCTCACTTTTTCAGGAAAAAAGAAATAAAAAAATAAAAAAACTTAATTTTTCAGGGGGAAAATCATACCAAAAATAGCAGACGACAATGAACACGTAGCTCATTAGTTGTCTGATAGTGTAAAATATCAGCAAGGATTCATTTCCGAGTTTCACAGCTAGAATAGTAGTAGGCTAGTAATAATGTGATAATAAGGGTTTGTGACCCGGCGTGATCACAAATTCATAACTACCTAGCATGACCACATTGACTCACCCAAGCTGGCTTGGTCAACCATATGATCCATGTCAAAGATGGGCTTGACATGGTGAGAGCCCATGAGCCTATTAGAAGGAGACCCATTACTGTTGCTTGGGCTAGCTGGGCTGAACCCATGATGGCTATGGTTAGAGTAGGTTGCAGCAGTCTGCCTCACCCGCAGGTGCACCACCTCAGCTTGGGCTAGAGCCAGCTGGGTCTGAAGCGAGTCAATTTGTTGCTGTAGAGATGAGATCGCACCAACGCAACCATATACTGGGTCGCGCACTCTAGCGTTAGCCTCATACACCATGCTACTCACCGCATCGCCTCTCTGGTGAACCGGTAGCTCCTGCAGAAAATTGAACCGGCCTAGTGGTTTATTTTGGGGCCATGTCATGATTACACTATAATTTTGTCATTTCTATTAATGGATTTTATTTTAGCAGTTTAGATTTTGGTTTTATTTGGTATGTCTATGAGTATTTTACTAGGTCAATTGCAAGGTCCTATTTTTTTTCTTTCTTGGATTTTGTCCTTTCTGCCTCCTTGTCATTATCATGATGGTTCCATTTTCTCAAAAAAGAAAAAAGAAAAAAAATTGTTTAATATTTTCATAATTCGTTTACAAAAAAATGTGAAACCCACAAATTAAATAGTAAAACAATGTTTTTTTATTATATTTAAGAGAGGGTTTTCAATCAACTCAAAAAAATAAATAAAGAGAGAATGATTTGGTAGTTGGGCTAGTGAAAAGATATGGACTTAATCAGCTGAATTTGATGAATAATCAAATAAAAGTAATGCTTGAAATAACTTGATTAATCCCGTTAGATTAGGACTAATTATAATAATTAAACAACCTATGATATGTAAAAGTATCGAAATCACTCAAATCAACAATTTATTGGCACAACGGTAAAAGTTAATACGGTGAGATAGGATGTAAATATATACTATAATCAAAGACTGAAGACTGACTTTGTGCGTGCAATTGTCTGGTTATATTGAGAAAAAAAATAAAAAATGAAAGAAAAGCACATAATAGAAGAATAATAGAAGAATAGAATATGAAACAGGAATTCAAAAAAATCCAATTGATGTGATGTTTATAGAAAAATCTATTCTTTTTTACCTCATGGATATTGGATACCCAACTAATATATGTCCACATTTTAGAGGGAGCACTTTCTACTTTCTAGATTTTATATGTAGAAATTGTAAAGTCCACAGATTTCCTATTTTATTTTTTTTTTATAAAAAAAATATATAAATCATTTTTTACTAGAACCCAAGGAAAGAGTACTTTGTCATCTACGGACAACAAATGAGGTAAAAAAACTCTTGTTTACGAGCAATTTGAGTGAGATTTTCTCAAATTCTCACAATTTCATTTGTGTATTTTGTTTTCTTGGTAGCTTGAAACATTTTGATGAAGGATTTGGGACCTAATTAAAAACCACTTGCCTGTACTAATATTATATTGGAGAATTAGATACCTGAATTTTGTGAAGAAAAAGGAAAAACATAGAAATTTGGGTTAACTTAACTTGGGTGGCAACTCAAATCAATTAATATAACAATATTGATGAAGAAAAACAAAAAAAAAAAAAAAATCAACT
>NBIL01034673.1:0-12762 GCA_002752925.1 Viola pubescens var. scabriuscula
AAAAAAAATATTTCTTTGTTATCATGATTGAATATTTTAAAACAATTAGGAAAAATGAAAAATGAAAATGAGTTTGGAACTTTTGAGGCTGAGGGAATGTAAAAAACTAAAAAAAAAAAAGGATTTTTCCTTCCCTTTAGAAAGAAAATTAAAATTTTATCCACTGAGACAGAACTAAACATTGATATTTATATAAATATATATAAAAAAATCGGTTCAAACGGTTCTACGGTTCGATTTATGAGTTTTATATTCGTAGACCCGGACCGAACCGGAAATTTTTCAGTTCTAAATTGGTAGAACTGGACCGAACCAAAAAGTTACGGTTCGGGTCAAAATTCTCCGGTTTCGATTCAGTCCGGTTTCTTACACCTCTATAGCTTCCTAGTAGATTCTGCTTCCTTCAAATTTTAATTTAAGGGCCAAAATAGCTTTTGATAGAAGCATCAAATTTAAAGATTCTACTGAAAGTAATTTTAGTTTTCTTTTAGTAGTTTCTATTTTTCATTATCAAATTTAAAACTTGACCTATCAATTATAGATGTTAATTACTATGGATCATATATAGGCTGAACATGTCTACGCAGCTAAGAGCATACTTCCAAATATGGGAAATCTTATTCATAGCCCATAATTGACATTGAATTCCTTAGAAATTAATTCAGCCACAAGTTTTTTCTCCACCTAGTAATGACTTTTTAAGGGTAGTAGGTTATGATGATGTTCATGCTAAGTTTGCTCACTAAAAAAATAAAAACAATTTCAATAAATAATATATTAGAAAACTATTTATATATTAAACGGTACAAATAAAGGTCTAGTTAATCAATCCCTAACTATTTATTGTGCTTTATTTATCCACAATGCGGCGGATTCGGTCCTGTCCCCTCTAGAAGTGGTGGGTGCGGTCTTACGACTGCGAGAATGCTTGCTTGTGAGACGCATTTGCTGAATACTACTACACTAGATTACAAAATGTGAACAATTTCTATAGTGCACAGTTTTTTTATATTATAAATTAATCTCACTTGAAAATTATGGAAAAGATATTTTTTAGAGTAGAAATTGTTTGCTTGTATTAAAATATATTTTTTAAAAATATAAAATTATGAAGTAATAAAAATATAGATTAAGAAAAATCTAACAAATTAATGATCTAACAGGTCATTTAAATCACTCACCACACGACAATTACTAAAACTAAACAGATTATTTACTCCACTTCTTAGTGGAGCAAACGCAACATAATCGCTAACCAAACATGGTCTTAAATAGTATTTCACTCCGAAATCATCTCTATGCTTTTTAACTAAGGTTAAATTATAATTATAAAAACAATCAGTTTATCTTTAATGTTTAACAGGAAAAAAATATGCACTCTCAAGTCATTTTTTTTTATTTTTGAATAATTGTCATTTTCATCATTTTTAATGTATTAAAAAATAAAAATTAATGTTGATTGATTATATTTACCAGAGTTATTGAGAATAACTGATTAAACATACGTTGAAAACATAAATTAATCAATTTCTTAATTCTCGTGAAAATAACGCGAGAGTTATTTATTTGAATAGGAAGGAAATACTATTTTTATTTATTTAATTTTATAGCTAAGTAAGAAACAGAGGTCAATCACGCAATAATTAGCATATTCATTATTAGGTGCAAGACTATAGGTGTGACCAAAGGCCCCCCGCACCTCGGGAAGATATTTTTTCAGCCGAGAAACGAGGGGGGTATTGCACTGCACAAAATGATAGATGTACCCACCAACTCATGAAAAGAATTTCTATTCCTCCACGGCTTGAGATATATAGGGGGGAGAGAGTATATGTAAACATTTTTAAACCTTTCAAAAAAAAAGTAAAAGTAAGATAGTCATGAAGTTAGTGTATATATTTGTTTCTCGGGTCTTTTCCGATGTTATATTTGTTAGGGTTAATTCAATCAATAATCAATAATAAATAATCAATAATCAATAATCAATAATCGCAGAGTAATAATTTTATTTCAATGATTAATAACCCCTAATTATCAAACGAATCAAAAGCAATCATAAGATCAAACTAGTAAAATCCACTATATGATGATTAATGTGTATAACTAAGTAAAATTTTTATCTCAACTATAAGAATTATCCCACATACACCACTGTCACAAAGAGGAACAATCAAACAATCTAATCAATCGCATCAGAGAAGAACAAGAGAATAGGTATTTAGAAAAATACTCTCAATCACAACCAAGTGAACAGTAAACACCGTTCACGATGAAGAACTCGAAATAACGTTCAATCCGTCTTAAATCTACCAAAACCGAATCAATCACTATCTAATGGTAAGCCTGAAACTTAGAACAACATTCGCTTCTTGTTCGACGTCAATCATCATACCTCCTATCTTGATCACTTCTCCTGTCTTGTCTTCAATTTTAATCGATTTAGCACACAACGCGAGTGGGCCTCCAATCTTGTGTACACCTCTTCTTCCCGAATAATTATAGAGTGTACCTGGTGTGTCATGTCACTCTGTTTACCCACTCACGTTAGCCAATAAAAAAACTATACGTTAAGGTTGGTGGCTACACATTAAGAGTTTTTAAATTTTAAATTTTGAAACAACTATAAATTTAGATAGTGGTAAAATGAACCCCAAAAAAAACTCATCCACGTATAATAATTTTATTAGTTTGAGTGCACGTCTGCTTAAAATCCCAATGCAATGTATAATTTTTCTCTTCCCAGCCCTTTCTTAATTGTGGGCCGCGCGCACACACTATTAGTATTAACATAGGATGCATATGTATAAGCCAATCCCATTCCAACACAACAACTAAGGAAAACCTCCAGTATTACCCGCCCCCGGTATTGAAAATTTCAGTACTTCTTCCATTGAAATTATAACACGTGGCTAAAACTTCCATGTCAGAATTTCATTAATTTACCCCTACTCATTTTCCCCAAATTAATGTATGCGATCGAAAAAAATTGAAGACAAGTTTATCTAATCAGCTAAGGTGCTAAGGTGAAGAGTACGTAGCTTTTATCCTTATATACCTCCCCGTATTTGTTCAAGCGTTAAGTATAAGAACAATGATGCGGCGGGCGGCGGTATCCTTCTGACAGCAACTTGTACAACAACTTGTACAACTTGAACAAAACTTGTGGCAGTCACACTTCCTTAACAATGATTTGATGCCACCCAGTTCCCCTAATGGATGCAAAATCTTCTTTGATAGCCCCATTAGAAATATAATGTTTACTCAAACTTGTGTATCACAAAGAATTTAAATTGTTGAAAAATTGTACTGTGTTTTGACATTGTAATATGTGCGCATGATATTTTAGATGCTAATAATGGATGTCCCTCAAGTTAGCGAGGGAGCACTATAAATCCTCTTATCCCTCGAGTTAGTATAGCTCTCCCATCAATTCGATACAGTGTAGTAGGCTCCCACATGAATCAGAATATAAAATAGGATAGCATTATTCTTACACCTTAAATTGTTATTGCCACACATTTTACTTATGAAATTACTATACTATTCCTTCTTATATTTTATAAGCAAAGGTTGTGGGAATAACAATTTCGGGTGTGAAAATAACATCACCTTATGAAATATTATTATAATTAAAGTATTATTATTCTAATAGTTTATATTTAATGATTGAAGGATTTAGATTGGAAGATGTTAAGTGATATAGTTTGAAGATATATATATTCCCCATCAAATGGATAAAATTACAAGGTCTTTTTTAGAAGTTGTTTGACATTAAAGTACGGTAACTTTTAATTGCTTTTGATTCAAATACTCAAAAAATAAACATTTGGTTCACCCTACTTCTGCTTTTGGCACAAAATCGATACACGATAACAACAGCCAAAAGCAGAAGCAGCCAAAACAACAACTTCCCAAACACAACATTCTAAAAAAGGCTCATATTTATTTGTATATAATCACAAAACAGTTAATATACATGGGAAAACTTATTAATTAACTTAATCGATCCTTAACAAATGCCACGTTATGTAGGTTCACAACAAATTAACCCAACAAATTGGTTAGAATTAGAAGAAAAAATAATTAGTAGGAAACATGATCTGTTAATTTTATGTCTATCTTCCAAGATTTTGGGCCCCGCATATAATTAGTAGCTTAATTAGCCATATGACTAATAAATAATTAAGAATCATCACCCAGCAACAGCATATGGCGCATACATTAGACTTGCCACAGCTTCTTGCAGCCACTCATCATCATCCTCATCGTTAATCTTCATCTGTAAAATTACGAAACAAATACGAAATACGAAATATAAAATTTATTAATTTTTAGGCCTGAAACCATGTCTATTCATAATAAACATGCTAAGTTGTAATAACGAGTTTGAGCATTAATTAATATAAAGTCATTAATCACCTGGGCAGTATCACTGGAATATGAATCTTTTTCATGGTGGTGGTGGTGTTCATGATCAGGACTATCATTAAGCTTCTTCCCCTCTGTTTCCTCTTCAAAGAGTTCATTGTTCCTTGCAAATCTGCCGCGAACTCGGACCCTCCGGTCAGCTAGGGTTTTCCGGCAAGCATACTGAATATACATATTCACTATCATTGGTTAGTCCATGTTGTCTTTTCCTTCCACACGAGAAGTTGTAGTTCAACTAGTTAACCCATGTAAATTTTATGACGTAATGTAAATTTTATGACGTAAGGTCATGAGTTCGATCTTTAGTATTATAATGATATTAATAATATATAATTAATTACCTTGATGGTCTTATTGAAGTTCCTCTGGTTTCTCTTCTTTAAGTACCTAAGAATTCTCTCTTTCCTTTCTTCCACCGAGTATCTCCTGACCTTCATATTCCCATGTTGCTCGGTTGCCGGCGATCCCATTTGGTTGCATTCCATTCCCTAAATACATAAACAAAATTATTGAATAATTGCTCAAACATTTTCATGAAAATTATAAAAACATTATAATAATATGTACCCAAAAAGAAGATTCTGTAGCAGCAGGATAACAATTAGGTGTAGAATTAGGCACCACTGCACAGCAATCTTCCCCGTAGAACTCGCACGGGTCGGATAATTGGAACCCACCAACAAAATTCTCAATCTTGTCGTTGTTGTTGTTGTAGTCTGACAATAATGTGGGGATCACAGCCATTAGTTCCGACGCCCCAAATCGATCCGACGTCGGAAATGCAGCTGCTGTGGCGGAGGTGGGCGGCAACACCGGATTGGGAGTCATGATCATCGTGTCACAATTATAGAATTCCCCTGATGATGAAGTTGTGCTAGGAACTAATAAATCCTGATGACCACCAATACCACCAGCTGCAACGAAACCATCTTGGCCAATTACCGACGTAATCGCGGAGAATTCGTCGGAGGAGAAGGGATAGTCGGAGTAGAAATGAGGAATGGAAGCCATTGATAGATGAATGGAAGATTTAGGTGTTTTTTTTTGTGGGGGTATGTAAGATTATAATGTTAAGTTGATATATATATACAATACAAAACTGAAGTCGCACTGTGTACTGTTTTCTTTTTTATCAGAGCTGTGGCACTATCTTATTAAGCTGTCAAACGCGTATACTCTAGTAACTCTGTTTTAAGTTGTAACAAATTGAAAGTTACACCCCTAAATCCTAATCTTTAATTAACCATAATTAATTATATATATAACTTAGCTATATTTATATTTATATAACTTAATAATTTAATTTAATTATTGAAAGCTTACCAACAGATATTTGTTGACATATTTATATAAAAATTACATGTTCACACTTGTTAAATTTGTATCCAATGGCATAAAAGCTAAGAACATACCAATATTATATTCTGACATTTTATTTTACTCTTCATAATTACTATTTTATCTTTTTTATAAGCTGTAATTTTTATTTATTAACTCGATATGAATATATTCTTTACAAAAAGCACGCATAGCAGGGAATTTTGGTCACTACATGTATTTTTATTTTATTTTGTAAGTTTTTTTTCTTTTAAAAAAGAATTATATATATGCCTAAGCGCCAGAACAGAACATTGTTCCAAGAACAATTTCATTTCTTATTTTTCATCCTTAATTTATTGCAAATCTGCCTTATGTGTAGCAAAATTCTGAGTTTTACGTACCGTCACTAAAAAACTGAACATCACTTTGAGCAAAAACTACAAATCGCACGTGGATTTATTTAGGGGAAAGTTTAAATTCTACCCTCAATGATTGGGTTTTTTTCCAATTTAGTCCTCAACTTTTCAGTTTATTTTACGACCACTAGTTTTTTTTCTCTTAGCGACATAAATAATCACCATAATTTAATAGCATTATTTTATCATTAGAAATAATGATTGTAAAACACGGAGAAAATAATTATAGGTGAGAAGAAATAGGAAGAAAAATAAAAGAAAAGTACTATTAATGTGAAATAAAAATGCTATCGGTCATTATTTATGGTGCGAATTGGATTACAAATAGTATGACCAAGTTGATACAAACAGAGAACATAAAGAATGGTAGAGTTAACTTTAATAAGATAAAAACTAATTCGGGATGAAGTTAAACTTTCCCCATCAATTTATCAGTCGCATGCATACAGGGATTTGTTATTTGTAGATAAAAAGTTTAAGATTAAGGAGTTGTGAGGTACTGTAGGAAAAATAGAGCATCAAGATGCAAGAAATTCTTCCAATAAGTAAATACTAAGTAAATAAATAAATGAATAAATAACTTGCAGAAAGAAAAGCTGAAATGATGAGTATCACAACAAAAGTAAATAGGCGGCCGGGTCATGTGGTTTCTGATTACTATTCTGATACTGATAGTACTATTTAAAGCTGTACACCATAAGGGCATTTTATTTTTATTTTTTATTTTTTTGAAGTAACATAAGGGCATAAGGTAAAATAGGTAGCAAGGAAGTGACCCATTCCTATAGACCTATTGCCCCAACAGAATCTAACACATGGGCTTGTAACAATGGCATCTGCTAAAAAAACAAGCAAGTACATCAAGAAAAAATACTGGAGAAGTGATATAGCAGTATCAAGACAGAGAAAAGATAGATAGTATATGATATATATCTTCCCTTTTCTTTTCTTTCTCTCTTTTTTAATTTATGGAACTATTCTTGAATGGACATTGATGAGCAGTAGTTGTCCTTTGGTTTAAAGGAAGGAAGGATTTTTCCAAGGCTCAAAACATTCAAATACTGATTGTTAGACAATTTGTTTGCTCAAAACTAAAAGGCACTGTGTTAAAAAACTACAAATTCTTGAGTGAAAAAACATTTCTTTTTCTATTTTTAATTATTTTTTTTCCTTTTTTCATTTCCACAAGCTGGCTAGCCAGCTCTCTCCTGATAATTTTCTTTGAATGGGTGTACCTGGTTCAAAAAGTTATACAAAAGAGTTATCTAAACATTTTGAGCAATCTTTTTGTTATCTAATAAGATTCCTGGGTTTCCTATCTCACCAACACAACAAGTATCAAATTATCTGTATAACATTCCAAAGAAAGAAAGAAAGAGAGCAAAATCTTACCAAGTTGCCCCTGAAACTCAGTAAAGCAGCAAGCAATAGAGGGGCGGGGGGGATAAATCTTACAGAGAAGCTTCAAGCTCAAAGTTTCAATCTTTTTTATCCACAAAAAGCAAAATGCAGAATTGGAGATGATTTTATTTGTAATTCAGAGACATGATGCAGCACTACTACTACTACAACCTAATTGGCATCAGGTGCCTCTACTTGCACTTCCCTTCATATCCAATCACACCAAACCAAACCAAAACTATAGCCCCTCACATCCAATGCCCACTTGTCTACACAATGCTCCTCTTTAATTGATCACACCAAATCTAAATCTATCAGTCACTACACTAGGATCATTAATTAGATGCAATAATTAGGTTAAACTATAGCCATACCACTCTAGGAGTCAAGAGTTGCAGACCTAAGTTACTAGCTTGCTGGGAAATCAGTACCTAAGGATCATACGTATATATACTTGTACATATACATACACTATACTAAAGGACCTTAATCCCAAGTGTCAGCCACTTCGCATGTAGTTTAATGGTTGTTTGCTAGTAGCTAAGTATCAGTTTAGGATGGTACGTGAACAGAAAAGGGACCTTAATCCCAATCTAGGAAATTCAGATGTATGGAAGTTGACTTCATATAAATATACTCTATACTATAGGACCTTAATCTCAAGTACCAGCCACTGGGCATGTATTCCAGTGGTAGGACTCGAGTTCAAGTCTTGCCTCTACCTATATTATATTACAAACATTAATGCCAAGTACTAGCCACTGGGCATACGTAGTCTACTGACTGTATGCAGTAGAAAAGTACCAGCAGAGACTAGAGTTCAAGTCTCACCTTCCGTATCAAAAAAAATAAAAAATGACCTTATTCCCAATATAGCAATTCAGATATATGGGAGTTGCTTCATGAACACTTGATTTACACGGGACTGATTAGAAGTTTAGGCTGGAAATAAGAAGTTAGTAAGACCATATATGAAATATGCAGAAAATACAATTACCCATCCTCTTCATTTGACATAATTATCTAAGTGATCATTTGCTTTTTCAACTCTCTTCCTAGAGCCTATTTCATGGTCCAACAAACTCATGTTGGTGCATGTGTACCTGGAAAGTAAATCTAGACTGATTTTTGAAAGCATAAGATCACTACAGCATTTTTTCCTACTCTTTAATTATTTGAATTCTAGAAGTATTCTGTTCTATATAGTACACCCCTTTTGTTTTCTCTCAACAAGTTGATACCCTTTGTTCCAAGATTTGTCCCTCTTTTCTTGTACATTTCATTTCCTTTGCATGCAATAAGGTTGGCAAAGGCCTCCTTACATATCTAGTTGCTTTTCCTGTGCAATATTTGGTAAGATATTTGACTAGAAAAGAGAGGTCCTCGCAAAAGACTCAGATCAAAAAAAGAAAAAGTAAAGGACCCGGGAAATTCTCCTCATGTATGGTAATGGCATGCAAGCATTTGAGCTAATCCAATCCATTCCTAATGTTCAACTATTAATTGATCATGATCAGTAACAATATAAACCAGCAATTATATTAAATTATCTAGTAAATTTTCCCTATGACTCATGACAACTAAGTTCTCCACAAGATAACAGCCAACTTGTCTCACGATTCAAATCCCAATAAAATCTACACTATGATTTCCTGCAAAATTCTGTTGCAACCTCAGATGCCTATCATGAGGTAGGGGGCGAATTAGCCTCCATGCAAAAGTATAACCTTTAAGAAATACACATGCAGTGCTTAAAAATAAAAAATAGTGCAAGTTCTCAATAAATTCACACAACATAAAAGGAGAAAACCTTCAAAGTTTTTTTTTGGTTATTTCATATCTTAGTAGGTTATTTTAATTTGAAGCAACCAGAAGAACCTCACATACAAGAAAGGAGATGTTGCCATGTTGAAAAACACCTTTACATGCAAGTTTGAGAGAACAAAACTTTGCAAAGATGATCAATCAGTACCTTCTAAAATAGCACAATAAAAATACCTGACCATCTACACAGCACGCCCACCTGAATGTAGGACAATTAAGCATACAGTTCTTGGTGGTGAAATACAAACCAATAAAACCCATGTCTCGTAGGCATTTTGACAAATCCTGTGCCTTGAAAATTTTACTGCAAGGCATCCTCTCAGAAGCCGGGTATGAGTTTGATTCACAACCTGCCAGGCAAGGTCATCAATTGGGTAAAACACACTTGTTCAAACTCTAAAAAGAGCTTATTTCATAGTTTTTTTTTCAGAGGACAACTGTTTACACACAAAAAAAATTAAACAACCTACAAAGATGTATTTAAACATCTAAAGTGATGTTCAATTCCAATGAAGGACCAATACAACAGATACCATGGTCTTCGAAAAGTACAGAACAACTAAGCTTCAGGCCCAGGAGTAACCCATATCATATAGTTAATGACCAATAATAGAATCACATCTTGCCACAAAAATGACGAGTCAGGAAAAAGAAACCCATAAGGAGAAATTTATAGATCAAATGGCTAGGAAGATCATACCAAACTCTAATAAACCATCCACAGCATAGACACTTTGAGGTCTAACGTAAGTTGCGATTAAGCAACCCTTGGAAGGATAAATATAGATCCTTGTTATCTATGCCAAATATCTCTTCTGCTTTCGTTAAAGTCTCCTGAAGGTAAAATGAAAAAGACAGGTATCAGTCCAACAAGAAAAGACTCCGCAAGATAATACACTGTATGAAAATATATTCAAGGAAGCATTTAGCTTGTTACCTCTCGAGTTTGCTTTTGGGCATTTAGCTCCTTGATGTTAGCCAGAAAAGCACTAAACTGTTCGTAGGAAAGGCGACTCCTATATAGCAAATATATCCGCATTAGTTGGTAGTGAACCCAGATGCTAAAGCTATTAGAATTGGAAGAATAGAACTCACCTTGCCTGGCGAAAGAACTCCTTCCCATCAATGCGTGGCGTGCGTCCTAAAGAATTCACCAAAATGAAATAGAAAGGTCAGATAGGAATAAAAATTGATCATAAGAACATGATAGCAATGCAAGATTCGACAAACAGCAAAAATTTATATCAGGTTGAATTACCAGAACAGATGCAAGGCTGAGCTAGTTACATGTACGGACTATACTGATGATAAATCCAGTAATGCCTAATGCCATTGCAGCTTCAATGGATCTTTTCAATCAAGTTCAATTAGTCCAATCATTAAGCGAGACCAATAATATAGCTGATTTGTTGACTAAATCTGGGGTTTTAAGAGATAGCGTTCTTTTGGCTTGGTTGAAATTTATGAAGCTCATAGTTACTGATCATCAAAATGTATTACTGTACTGCCGTTCATTAATCAATATATTACTTCTTTTTATCAAAACATTCAGCATCAAGATTACTAATGTAAATCCAGAAAATGCTTGATTCCATAACCTGGCACGGAACGCCCACGGGGAGGAGAGTTTGCTGCTGATGACTGCTGACTTGATGGGTACCATGAGGAAAGTGTTCCTCGTCCCTCATATTGAGATTTGGTGGGAGATGTCGCACCAGAGGTTTTCTGAGGAGATCCAACAGCAGAATAACCTCTAGGGGATCCACTGGTAGAGATAATTTTAGGAGTTCCTGTTGGAGTAAGGCGCGGAGTGATATATGGAGTGAGAGAAAATCTTTGCCCAGCTTGTCTTGGAGCTGTTTGACAAAACAATAGTAAGATTCAAATGGATTAGTAACAAATGCAACCAACCTTACATAATCTTCTTGCATTCTCAAGAAACACATGGTGTATGAATACAAGCTATTCAAACATCAAGAAATATAATTATCAACAAAACAAATAGTTCGAGAACTGGAAAATAGTCTGTGATCCAAGACACATGCTGTTGTGAAGGTGCATTCCTCTTGCAGTTATTTACAATGCCTTGGAACACTATATTGTACATAGCAGAGGTGCACTAATGGTACTCAATTTTGCTAGCTATAGGTTTGATCATGCAAAAGGAAGAAGACATGATTTTATTGAAACTGAAGGGGCCCATCACAGAGTCACAAGCCTTATACATGGTTATACTTTCTCATGCTTAGATAATGCTTCAACATAGAATCAAAGTGAAAATGGAGAAACAAAAATGTGAAATTTAATCACAATTCCCATCTACAAAAATCAGTGAAGCCAGCTATGCTATGTAGTATTATGCATAGAATAAAAAATGAAATAAAAATAGAATCCATTCTAGGAAGAAGTGATAAATAAGTAGTCCAAACACCTTCGTCAACTGAGCTTCCTGTATCGGTAGACTTTACTACAGAAGGCTGCAACACATAGCAATTTGTTGCCTCATCTACAAGCAGGGAGCACATGAATAAATAAACAAGCAATTACATTCCCAAAGTACTGATGGAAAAGCTTCATAAAGTCCCAGAGTACTGAGTGTTTAATACCTTTGTCAACATAAGCTCTGGGAACGGACTGATCACAAGTCCCAATATCAATAGTTTCAGCATTCTACAAGTCATTCAAAAGTGGAAAGAATATATTTAACCCATAGAACTCGAAAAACAAAAAAAAACATCCCAGAAATATAGTAAAAGAAAATCCATGGACAAAGTGTAAGGTTATGAACTAGAATTGGCAAACCAGGATCTCACCGATGCATTATCATCATTTAGTGATTGCATCAACTGCCTCTTAAAAGTCTCCAACTGTAAATAATAAAAAACACATGGTTAAGAAAACATTAGTCATAAGAACAACAATATCATCTTTTATAAATAAATAAACACTACAGTTATAACTTACAATCCTCTGGCAGTAGGAAATTGCAGTTTGTAACCCAGCCAAATGGAATTGAAATGAAGCAGAATTAAAACTAAGAGGGAATTGAAATCTCACCTTGGCTAAATCACGCCCAAGTTTCTTAACAGTCAATGCCAATGAATCTCTTTCCTTGGAAAGTTTCGCCTACAACAAAAGAATTTCGAAGAAGGAACGGCGGACATCAATTCCTTTGCGATAACAAGAATTAGATGATGAATTAATTGATAATATAAAGAATATAAAGAATGGTTTTGGTTACGTTATCATCGAGGATGGTGCTCAAGCGCGACTCAGCATCCTGCAAGGTCCGTTGGAAGTGAGAGAGTTGGTCTTGAAGCTCAAAAATGGTGCGGTCCTTCTCGTAGAGTTTTTGCCGCATGCGGCCCGTCTC
>NBIL01034689.1:0-29013 GCA_002752925.1 Viola pubescens var. scabriuscula
CAGTTTATGGATCGTCAAAGGTTGTGGGAACACAAGCACCTGTTCAACTCGGTTCTCTTCGTGCTGCCGACGGCAAAGAATAAACACCTACAAACATATCGGTAGTGCGGCCATAGCAGAGAACACAACAAGGTCCTACTTGATACTTATGCATCCTATTTATCTTCCAAAAGCGTCGTCACTTACTACATTAGAGTTAGCCGAGTTCATCATCTCAAACCCCTCCGCCCAAAATCCAAGTTTTTTTTATTTTTTTATTTTAAGAATTAGCTATTAAATTGGGCTGTATATTGCCTTCTCCATTATTCATCAATTTAATGTGGCCACTGGCCACCAAAAGATGTATTAATATAATGCAATAACAATCAAATCTTCTGGTTTTATCATAGATATGAGTGTAGTCAAGGAATATCGAAACTAATACATTGTCCGCTATTGTAGAAACTACTACTGAACTGTTATGCACTTTGTTTAATTTCTAGTTTGTCCCGATGTGATGTAAAATACGAGCATACATGAAAGGCAAGCTAGGAAACTAACTCGTCTGACCCAAATTATTGCCTGTTCATCAGAGACCAACGGTAAATGTTAGGAACCATTCTAACAATACGCTTAACGTTCTAACTGTAGATCTTTGCGATAAGTTGTAATAAATAGTTAAATACGACACGAGTAAAGATATGAAACTTTGGATAAACATCATAATGAGTTTCTCAGGTGGTTTTTACCTGCAATGCAATGCATGAGACTGGTGGAACCAGTTTCTGGTTTTTTTGGTGGTGTGGTGGGGTAGAGAAGTAGGAAACATGATTTAGAATTTTGGAGTTTAGCTCACTAACTCTTTGCTCTTTTTCTTTCTAGAACCTCCAACAACAACAACAAGGGTTGGGCCTGATTATTCATTTTGGACTATTCACTTCCCTGCACAAAAATGTCTGACAGAACACATGATGGCTGCAGCCTCGCGCAACAATTGCACACTGCTCGTCTGTTTCGTCCCACGCAGAGAAAAACTACTACAGTATAAGGCTTAGCTCAGCTGAGGTGATGGATGCCATGTCATGCTTTTATTTCTGTTCCCGACAAATAGTTTTAAAAAAAAAAATTACGTAATTCGACCGTAAATATTATTGAACGCAAACAATTAACGACACGCAAAATATTCTTGATTCTGAAACCCTAATTAATAAAATCCACGAAAATTTTATTTAAATCAGCTCGGTAGGTTTATCGGTTCGAGTCAGGATCTAAATCCATAAATGTTAAAGCCAAAGTATCGCAATTCGCAAGCATGCTTTGTATACCATTGGTACATTATGAGAGAACAAAAAACGCATTGCCATAGAGGTTCTATGCTTTTGGGGGAAAAAAGACGCTCAAAAGAAAACATTAAAAGTACGACACCTTCCTAAAAGCATCAACAGCATTTGGCTGTATTTATTGAACCCAAACACAACTTCTACCACAAGTTCACAACCAAACAAAACACAAGCTTGCTCCTTTTTCTTTTCTTTTTCCTCTTCTCTTTGGGCTGTTATACTCAGATTTTAATGAATTTACGTTTGGTGGACCACAAAAGCCTTTTCTGTTCATTTTCATCACGTAACTCCATATATATTGTGATTTTCCTAAAAAGAAATGATTTTTTTCTCCGATAGTCGATAAGTTGGTTCGTTCTTAATTAAAAAATCGTATTTTGATCTTTGTGTACGAAGCTGAAAATACCTTGTGTTTTATTTTCAGTGAAGACTTTAATAAAGTTTAAATGAAGCACATGTGACAGATTTTCATATCAAAGAATTGGAAATAGGATGTGTTCATCTCCTCCTTTTATAAAATTGTTTTTATGTTTTATTCCATTCTTTGTTAATCAACTGGACCCAGTTCTCCAGATAAGATTGCCTCTCAATTTTATTTTAATTCTTTTTTTGCACCTGATGGGATCGGAAGTGCTTAATTATTTTTGCGGCAATTAAATTATATCAGTAGATCTTAGAGATTCTTGCTTGATTCGCACTGATCATCTTGAAATTGGATATCATAGTAGTTTAATTAATACCAACTTGATTTATTAATACTATTATATAAACGAAATAGCTAAGCTAGCTAGCTACTCATGCTCCATTATATAAAATAAATGAATGTCAGTGGATTCTTTTTTGCCTCTAATCAATACTAAGTTTTGGTATAGTTTTATTCTTGCAATTTATGCTGATTTTTTCTCTAATTCCTATAATTGTTTGCATTCTTTTACTATTTTATTGTAATCTTTTTAACTATAAAAAGATCAAAATTGCAATCTTTAGAAAAATTTAAGAGTTGAAGTTGAAAATTTTGCCTAAATTTTAATGAATTAGATCTATCTAATTTTGATGCCACAGGAACCAATGGAATAAGAAATGTTGAAAAAATAATAATAATACCTATAATACTCCTGCTTTTGGTAGGTTCTTAGGCCCAACCAATCCATGATTTAATTATAGTTTCCAGATCTACTAATTGAATTGTAATCCTAAGATCATTACAGATCCAAATTCAAATACACATGAAATTTATTACCTACTACTATTGCTTAGTCGTAAACAAGGGTCCTCTGACATTTAGTTATATGATCTGCATTGATTCTTCTGAGTTCTGACAACCGGAAAAAAAGCTTTTTTTAAAAAAAAAACACTTCAACTCTAATCAGATCGAGAGCAATTATATACTTGGAGATGAACATAACGAGAGTTAATGATATTTTTAAACGTCGTACCTAAATCAACCCACAAAATCAAAATTAAAACGAAAATTAAAATAAGGGTTTAAATTATTACGTTAATTCGAGTACATAGTTCAGATAAATCGGCGGCATATTCTATTGAGGAGGAGATGAATATGCTTACAACCTCAGTGGGATCCTAAAGCATCAACGTTATCCATTCTTCTAGCTTCAACTTCCAAGCCAATTAATACAGCGCTCAGCTGATGACTTGGAAGACAAAAAAAATGACATGGATCAGTCCATTAATTCAATGTAATTTTGTAACAGTAAGGGTCCTTTTCTTTGATTTCTTCTTCTGCATATTTTTGGCATAAGAATGATGATACTGCAATGGAAAACAGCAAATTTCATTTAAGTAATTGCCATTTTGCCAGACTCGTCTGTAACCTGATCGGTCTGCATTAATATATAAATTCAATTCCATTTTCTGTTTCTCATTTTTAAAGTTTATTGTCTTGATATATTCAGTGCATTTAATTGGAGTTTATTGTCTTGAAATAAAAGAGAAAAGAAAAGAAGGTATCTTGATTTCGTGCTTCTCTTCTTGTAGCAACCGAGCAGAGCAGAGAAGCAAACCAAATTTGGATTTATATCATGGGCCGTAGCCTGTAGGTTTCCTTCAATGGGTTTTTAACTTTTTACAAGGCCACCCTCTTTTGACCATTGTGTTATGTTTAGACATTGAGGACAACCAAATTTCCAATTAAAATTCAATTTTGTTTAATATGTTATTTTAAATTATTTAGAATACAACAATAGATTAATTGGTTTTTTTTTTAGTAATTATGGATACGTAACTTAAATTTGAATTTTTTACAATACTATAAATCTCATTCTTAAAGGGTAAAATAGAAAAAAACTACTGTAGGATTTACGAGGACGAGGGAAAAAATAAAAGGAAGATTAGAAATGGTAAAGAAGAAGTGGACAAAAATGGACCACATGTCATTTTTGAGGATAATTGCTTTTTATAAAGAAAAGGAGGGGATTGTTCATTGTAGGGTCTGTAGGCAGACATGTTAAATCATGATTGGATAGAGGCTAAGGTGTCTAGACTTTTCATGATTTTTATTTATTTTTTTATTTTTTTATGTGCAAAGAATATTTTACTTTTTCAAGAACCAATAGCAAATAGCAATTTTTATTTTTATTTTCATACCAAAAAAACTTTAGTAGTATAACCCGACAACTCTTCTTTCAATTTCAAATGAATGAAATTTTATTAAAATAGATAGACATAAAATTAGTAGTCACATATCTGAATTGTACTATACGGAGCGTATCGTGCAAACTTGAATGCCGAACCAGCCAAAACTCTTCTAATATCGCTTCCAAATCTAACAACTTTAAATGAGATTAACATCTATTTACGTAAATCTTACACTAGTTACAAGCTATGTCAGTAAGTAACACTAGTTATAAATGGTTCAATATTTTCATCTTCCTAATTATGATTCGATAAATTCAGATACATTATTATTGTTCGAACCGAATTTCCGAATTTCTTTGACTCCGTGAAGTCTAGGCAAACTCATTAATAAAATCCAAGATTGCAAGTTACAACTCACAAGCAATCTCTATTCCATAATCCATTTGAGAGAGAATGGAGAATGGCGGGTGAAGGGTTGCTTTCATAAGGGTATTAATATTGTGAAAAACTTTGGCCAAAATTACTTTATAAATTGGAGTATTATTTTTTATTATATTTATGCATAGGGTAAGAGACCCCACCTTACCCATGAGTCCTGTCAGCTATAAAAATAAGGAAAAGGAAAGTGACCCCACAACCCTTATTATCTCTGCTACCTTTTGTAACCGACCCTACCTACTTCTTCAATAAGATAATAAGACCTACAATTATGATTTATTATAATTTTATTTTTATTTATTTATTCACAGATAAGAATGGATTTGCAAATAGTAGTGTACCCCACAACAATGATTGCCACAAAACTATTTCTCCAAAATAGAAAATAAAAACTGTAAGTACTTAAACAAACTAGAACCATAGAGTTTCCTGATTGGTGGATATGAATGAATTTCGCGCGAACATAATTAGTTCCGATTCGAACAGAAAATAAAAACAAATTAAGGGAAAGGAAAGAGACCTCACACTTTTTTTTTACCCTTTGGCGTTGGAGTACTCACTCGCCATGATGGGCTTGGGTTGGTAATTAGTAAAGCGTAGTAAAGCTTATAAAAGTTGAATGTCCCAAGGTAATGGTTTGGTTTGGCAGGGAATTTTAAACTGTTTTTTTGCACTCCAATTTTCGATCTAAGACCCTGTACTGGATTTTTGTAACTTTTGAAGTCCTCAATTCCTGCTCCAAATCTCACTTCTGATCTAACTATAATTAGTAATTAATGCTAGTTAGAAAAGTAAAACAAACAAGTACAAAAAAAAAAGTAATTTCCGTCCAATTCTCGTGTGTCTTGATTCCAATTCTGGAACTTTACCAAATTTCGTTTCTTTTTTTTCCAGCCAAAACCAAATTAATTGAATTAAATTTAATAGATGGGTTTTTTTTTAATATATATATATATATATATTTATATAAAAGTTGGGTCGTTGTTAAAGATGCTAATTTTGAATTTAACAACGTTACAATTTACCTACCAGTCCAAGAAAATGCACAAGGAGACAAAAGAGGGTGCGCACCTTTTTTTACCATGTTGTTAGGTTAATAATTACATCCAAATAAACTCGTAATGACATGATTAAACCATGAAAAAAAAACTAAACTCTAGGAGCCGACAGAAGTTGAATCGAATAATTCGGAGAAATAAATAAAAAAACTAATTTAATCGTGGCACAAAAGCTGACTCCAATTGGAGTAGTTTGTTTGTTCACAACGTATAGTTACTTTTTTTATATAAAAAAAAATTCTAGGTTGCTCAACAAGAAAACAACTAAAAACAATACTCCAAATTCTAATCTAACCTCATGGTCGACCCTTTTTCTTCTAATCTTAGCCCTAACTAGCTGACAACAGTAAAATAAAATAAACCATTTGTTCCCTCTCTTTTGTTCTTATGGGAAGGAAGCGGCTTTTTGGTTGCTTCTTCTTCGCATTGACACAATAGAAAACTAATTAAAAACAAAAAGTAAATAATTAACTCTCCCCGATACGATACCCTCAATATTAATCTGATCTATTAATGGTAAAGTGTTTCGATTAAATAACTACTCCTTTTGTTAGAATCAGTCGTTTCTGAGCTAAGAACGACAAACAACTCACATTTATTAATAATTTGAACCTAGTGAGCTTTTTTAATCATCCAAAATCTAAATTTGGGGTTATTTGATTGGTGTTGATCTCATCTTGAGAACAACCAGCAGTCCATTTGCCTAGATGGTCAAATGACCTCTTCTCCTCTTTATACCAACTGCACGTGTAACCAGAGCATCTTATCCTCCTCTCTTCAGTTGTGTTGCTCAGTCAAAAACACAAATTCTGACGTAAACACACAGAAATTTGGGATAAAATAAAAGATAAAATTAACCGGAGAGCGTGAAAACCATTTAATAAATTAACTCACGAGCCAAAATGAGCTAAAAGAGGCATTTTTTCAGGATTCCCAAAAATAAATAGTAAACCAGGACACTTGCACAACGATTAATAGAAAAAAAAAAGGTTTCAAAACAAAGGAAAAGTGGACAGGAATATCACGCCTTCCTAATCAAACGTTTTTCCTTCTCCTCCTCCTCACGGCGTTCGAGACGGCACGAGCCACTACCGTCATCAACCACACAGAAACAAGAAAACAACAACTCTCCCCTCCTCCTTTTTCTTTTTTTCTGTAGCGGAAAAGAAATACTTGTGATATCCGTTCGCTGGAGGGTTTGTAATTTTGAGTTAAATTTTTTTTTGTTCGACTCAGAGTCCGAAATACTTAAAGAAAGTGATGATATACAAAATTCAAAAAGTAATTGGCCTAAAAAGAAGGGGAAAAAAGAGAGAAAGGTAAGGCATCATCCACCTTTTGTTCCCTTCACAGAAACAATACCTAAAAAATAGCTCAAGTAGTCATGTTGCGCAATAATAAATATAGAAGAAAAAAAGCAACATACGTTGTAATTTTTTTATTAAAAAAAACACTGCACGAGGAAATTCTCAGGTGTTTCATTTTTTATGTATTCACTACTCAGGAGTAGTTTTTAATTTTCGACGCATTTACCTTTTTTTTTCTCTATTATATGTACATATTCAATTACATATTCGCTGCCTCCGGTAATATTGCAAAAAAAAAGAAGGGAAAAACAAAAATCATCCGCCTTTATATTACTTATATTTTTTTTCCTACTTTTATACCTCCAAAATATATTTGGAATTTAACCCCCAAAATAAAAAAATAAAAAAATAAAAATAAAAGTCCAAAATTTTTTTATGGCTTCTCTTTCAGGAGAGAAGCTAAACCGGTCACCATCCTGGCTCTTCTGTCACCAGCTTTCGGTTTTAGCACCGGCGGCTGCCATGTTATCGGTTCCAGTATCGCCTTCAATTCCCCATCCTGGCTGGGATTTTTCTCCGGCGACGGCGACGGTGAAGAAGACGATGACGGTTCCGTTTCCTTATCGCCCGGTGTCGTTTTCTCCCCAAAAATCAGCTCAAGTTCGCCGCATTCATCTATTTCAACGACTTCCTGGGCTTTCTCGGTTTTGGTTTTCGAAACGACTTCGTTTTGTCTTGTGAAAGGAGAGAGCCATTTGGCACGCATGTACTCGGCTTTCCTCCAAGGAGGGATATGCATTCCTTTCTTCTTCAAACTCTGTTTCGCTGCCTCCGACACGATCGACACGATCTGGCCCAGTCGATCCGTTTTCCCGACGAAGATGTACGGCAGAGATTGCAAAACCGCCTTATACACTCCGGTCGATCGCGCAATTTCAAATTCCGATCTGAAATCGATGTCGATCAACAACCTCTCCCCTTCTACAATCACATCGACATACTCATATTCACCTGATAATCCCGAAACAAAAAACACGAAAAATCAGAAGTAATCATTTATTGATGTGAAATTGCGGGGTTTACTCTCTTTTTTTTCAGGGTTTTTTTACTAGAAAATGAGCAAGGAGAGATCTATACCTGCAGGGTAAGATGGTGATTTTTCCCATTTCGACTTGCAAATGGAGGAATCATAGCCGATTGATGCTAATCCAACGGCTATGATCTTTCTCAGATCATCTTTCTGCTTGTGATTATTCTTATTCTTCTCCACGATCATTGCAGTGTCTGCTAAGAGGTTTCTCTCCGCAACACTCGCGCAAGGTATTAAACTCTATTAAAACAATAAAAAAAATCCATTAACATCATCGTCAAGCTTCAAGCAGTTAGTCTAAAATTATTAATTGATCACTTAATCACTATTAATTACCTTGAGTACATCGGACGCATCGCTAAATGATCCGTGGCTGCTGATGATTGCATCACTAAAACCGCCGCCGCCGAACACATCAAATTCGTCATCGGAGTCATTGCTGTTGGCGTTAAAGCAATTGCAGCGGTGACGGCCTCCTTTAAACGGCTTGTCGTTGCTTTCTTCCATGTAATTCTGAACCATCTTATCCAAGCAAACGGAGCTCGGCTCAAACTCGGCTCCTCCATCTTTGTTCCCTAACTGAGTCGCATCACCGACGGCAGTAGAAGTCGGTATCGGCTTCTCCACTGACGAAATCCGGAAGTATTGCCGGTCGAACAGTCTCTTCAAGCGGGATTTCAGAACAGGTTTCCCGGTGTCGGACCGGACCGGAACCAGTTGTTGAGAATCAATATCTATCGGTTGGATCTTCATAGTGCTAAGATCAATGATTCCTGTTGGTTCGCTGCGTTTTGCTGTAAGCCAGTCCTGCTACTATGCTAAAACAGTGACTAATCTATGACTCTCTTACTCTGATTTTTGCTTTTGTACGACATTTTTGCATACAGATCATAAACCACAGAAACACAAATCGACGGCTTCGATTCACTCATCCACATTCAAATTCTCAAGGACAAAAATCTCCTAAAAAAACTTGAGACGTATTTCAAAAAAAACAAAATTTCGATTAGAAGAATCGAATAACTTGGAGATTATGTAAAGGAAAGAAATCTAAGAGTTTCAGCTAAGGTGTTTTTCATGGAAAACGTGACGGGGATGGTGATCAGAAACACGGACATTGCGTGTAGTGAAAGAAGAGTATTTACTCGCCGGAATATTCATTTATCCGGCAAGGATCTAATTGCCGGCGATGGTAGACTTGTGAGTGAAAATTTGTAGAGGAAGAGGAAAAAAGTAAAAGCTTTTGTTGTTTTTTGTGGAGAGGACTAGAGGGGAGCGGTGAAGACTGAAGAGGCTAAAGGAATGGGTTTGGGGATTTTATAGAGAGAGAGACGGTGTTGCTGACTAGGATTTTAATTGCCATGTAGATTCTGACATGGGTTGGAATTATCCTCGAATTACAGTTTCGCTAACGTGGACCAGGGTGCACGAAGTTGGTTTTTTTGTGGAGCTTATGGATTTACGCCACGTTACCCAACTAGGGATCATGGGCGGTACGGATTGGGTGTGTTCCTATGAAAATGACTAATTTACCCCTCACATTCTAGTGGAGATGGGTGAACGTGAGGGAAATGATTAGTGGGGCAATTTTGAAATTTGAAAGAAAGGTAGATAATAAAATGGAAGACGAGGGTTTTTGTTTGAGAGGTGGCCGCGTAACATTGAGTGACACGTATTGTCAGTTATTAATTTGCATTAATTGTTTCCCTTAATGGATGTTTAGAGCAATCGGTTACTAGTAATCAATTCAAACACTGGATGTTTGCATACTGTGTCGTTTTGGAAGAATTGATGTTTAGATGACGTGGTGGTTGGCAAATAGTGGCTATTCTATGCTACTGAAATGCCATTGCCACACCACATAAAAAGTCCGAGATTTTTCTGAAATATTAATAGTATAAAGTGTGACATAATATATGGAAAGTATACGATAATTATACCTACAGTAGGACTAATTGATGCAAATATGAGTTTTTAAATAAATGGAAGAAACAAATAATTGAACGATGTCAAAACGTCTCTTTTGTTTTGAAAATTTCAATATGACTTTTTAACTTGTGTACCAATTTTGTCAGCTACAGAATACTTTGTTTTTGTATAATTTTAACATATGATTTTATAAATAATATTAAGGAGTGACATTTTATTTCATTTTCATTAATTTGCTAAAAAAATCATAAATTTCATAGAAAATAAATAAGTATAAATTTCTTCTCACTCCCATAACATTCTTTAAGCTTTCAAAAAATAAAGATCACTTCTTTAATCTTTATCTATTCGGACTTGCCAAATCTGCAGTAACGGTCTTAATAGGCACAAAGCGGGTCAGAAAACTTATTACAATTTTGATTCCACTTTTCGAAAATAGGGAGTACTCCAATATATAATTTATCCTTAAGAATGGACGAAATAAGAGCGTATTTTAAAATCCTGGACAAAAATATATTATTTTTTTATTCTGACTTGCTAGATGAATTATAAGAGTTTCTTGTAAGAGGTTAATTTCTGAATAATTCCGCCTGAAAAAAAAAATGACTTTTACAAGTGTGATTTATCTAAGTATTTTCTGTAATTTTTTATTGATTAAATGAAATGAATACAATTTTGGTGTTTAGGAATTTTTTTATGAATCAATACTTGGTTTAGAATCTTAAGTTGGCACATATGAGTCCGGAGTGAATCATTTTTTAGTAAACATATTTCGCAAATTAAACGACGTTTCAGGATAGTAAAAATCTGTTTCATTATGATCTTCGAATTTATTTTATTCCACATTGTTCCATTCAAATTATCACACCATCATCAAATTGGGTTGATGCATAATTATTTTGTTGTCATTTGCACAAAATATATGTTTCGAAAAAAATAAAATGACAAGTATTATGAATAGTAAGAGTTCGTAGAAAAGAGTCATTTAATTTACCCCGGATAAAGTATATTTTATTATGAGTCCGGAGTAAATCATTTTTTTTAGTAAATACTGTATTCTACTATTTCTATAGTTCAATTGTATATTTTATTATGCTCAATAATTGAGTTAAACTACTTTGCACAAGCGAAGTAAAATAAAAGAATAGACCATCTTTTCAACAAAAAACAAAATAGACCATTATCAGGAATTATTTAAAAAAAAGAAATGGAGTGTTGTGTTGTGTCACTCGTCATTTACAGTAGGAGTTGATAATTTGGGTTTTTGGTGGGGTTTTTTTTATTGACATTATTTACATGGCCCCACACACGCATTTACGATAATGACCCTCCCTGATTTTAATTAAAATCAATTGAGTAGCCATAAACATATAGGACAAAAAAAAAATACCATAACATAAAAGATCAACCGCTACATGATTATTAATGTTAATCATGGTAATGTCATTGGTGGATAGATAATCATGACCGTAGTATTATGGGCTGCAAACCATACTTTTTAACATTCATTATGCTCCCCCTTTTTAATCTTCAACCTTTACTAATCACTTGATTAAGAAAAAGTAATTTGATATCGTGGTTAAATTAGCAACAGAGAAATAAATCACCGTTCATTATATTTATTTTAGTGCCCGTTGAGGACAAATAAAATAAAGGTTTTATTACCGTATCGTTCACCGATAACGTAAGATATAGTACAATTTGAGCGAATGATAATTTATATAATAAAAAACTCATAAAATGACATCAACTGTGTTGGATTATATCGTGAAATTCGTGGAGGGGCTTAAATTGTTTGACTTGACTTATGAATTTTTTGTGATTCTAACTCTGAACTTCTTTATATTTTTGTCAAGCATTCACTAAATTGGATGTGAAAGATATGGTTAGATGAGAACAAGAAGAAGTCATGGTGTGGTGATGGGGATTGGTCAAAATATAGTTAAAGTCAATAAATCAAAAATTAAACAAGATAACTCTTAGTAATTTTGTTTCAAGAATGTGAAAAATATTACGACAAAACCCATATATTGTTCGATTATTTAAATTGGTAATATAATCAAAACCTTTTGACCAGTCCACTATTCAAATCAAATTATCGACAGAGTGATTAAAAAAAAAAGGGGCAAAATGAGACCTTAAACTTGATTATTTTGTACTACAATTGCTAGTAGTATCTCCTCCTCATCATCATCAATAATCTAGAGTTAAAACTATTGGACCGAATAAATACCAGGCCCAGCCCGGCCCAATTTTGTGGAGTTGAGAAACTGAGACCGCTTTTTAGGAGTCAAAAAGTGAAAGATGAGGATTAACGGTGATAATAACCCTTCAGCTGGAAGCATGTCTGCCAATTGTCAACAAAGGTAAAAGACGCTTAAGATAATCTTTGTGTACATTTATGTTAAGCATGTCCGACCATTGCCTAACATCTAATAGCTACAATTAATTTTGTCGCTAAACAAAAGATTAAATAGCAAGCTAAATTAAACATGACAAGCCATTGCATATAAAAGACATTTTGTTCTGGCTATTGCTAGCATTTCCCCCCATGTTGTCCTGTTTCTTTTGGGGTGTAATTTGAAAAATATTCGTTCCTTGATCACCTCCTCTCCCATGCCGGTGTAAGACATGCATGTATAGGGTCCGGCCCTGACAAATGAAAACAAGAATGTAGCATAAATAAAATTCTCGTTTGTTGAAAATGATTTTGAATAACACCTAAGTTTTGGATTCAAATCTTGACGCAACTGATTTAAAATATGATTTATGCTTCCGGAACAACAACAAGGGTCCTAATTAACTAAGTCACATGCGTGCATTAATATTTTTCTAGTGTCAAGTACTAATTGCAATTAATATTTTTCTCCTTTCATGGAAAGGATAAGCTAAAAACAATTAGGGAAAGAGACCTGCGATCCATGAATAAGAGGTCTGTCACAAATCTGTTGGGTCTATTTCCATTTTCCTACTGTAGGGCTTATTTCCAAATTTCTATTAATGTTGGTAAAGCAAAAAAGATCATTGATGTTACTTTAGCAACTTTTGTTTCAATGATGAGAAATTGAAATCAATTACTACGGCATCTCTCTCTTTTTATAAAATAAAAATTAAAGAAAAATTAAATATTAATCATGATTTTATCTTTTGGGAACATGGGCTCTCCTTTAACCTTTGGTGAAATAATTAATTAATTTACTAATGGAGTTTCATTAGGAGGGCCTACCTTTCATAATTTCGAATGCTTACCTTGAATTTCCCCAAAGCCTATCCGATATGTAGCCTTAAATTGCTTTTAAGAAATTTAACTTAATTTAATTACCGGCTGAGCAATAGTTTCGCGGCAGGTTTTTATATATGATCGTTGATGGTGTGTGGGGCCATATTTCTCATTTATAATAAACGGTGGATGAGGTGTCTAATCTGATCGTATGATAAGGACTCTGCGCGTTCATGTATGGTAGCCAGCCCCCACTTCGACTAAAGCTGCCGCTGCTACTTGCGAATTACGTAGTTCCTGATTTGGGATTCCCAAGAAACCTAGTATCACCAGTAATGTTGTGTATCACTGCATATTTCAGGCTTCGACCCATTTCTTGCCCTCCATTTGGATAGCATATTATTGTAATCGTAACCAACTACTTAATTGGTGGATTTGATACCTAATAGGAGGAAACGTCCCGACTCACTCACAAGTATCGTCATCTCGGCAAGCTAAAATAATTAATACTCGATTTCACGGATTGATTTATACGATTTTATTGAGAGATATTGTTCGGATAGACCGATATTACTATGGCATGGAAAGAAAGAAAAAAAAATATATAGAATTTCCTAAAAAATACATATAGAACTGATGGGGTTTGTTTATTGTTTACAAAATGGACGATTCATCGTTTGACTTGACAAGCAAAAGGGTAGTTTATTGCCTTAGATTTATCCACCATAATAAAGAACTCCTCGTAGAATAGATAGAATGGATAGAATAGAATTGTGATTATAATTTTTGTTTTCTGGATTTAAGGATTGATGAAGCTACTAATTGTTTGCATCAATGAAAACAAAGTTGGTGTCTAAATAATAAAAAAAGCTGTTGATGGGACTTATAATGGAGATTTTTTTTTATATTTTTATCAAGCATTATTTATAATGGAGATGGTGATTGATGAAGACATAAAGCTATTTGATAAAGAAAGCTATTCTTACAAATTATATATAATGAAATAAAATGATATGGCAATGTCTTTGTCCACGACACAAAGAACCCACTTCTGCTTCTGCACCTGTGCTACTCAGAATTTTGCGGTTGGATTCATGTCTAAGCCTGTATTTCTAAGGTTTCTGGGACCTTATTCCACCTCTTTTCTTTTATGCGAGTGAAATTTCAACCTAGATTCTAATTTTTATTGATATTTTTACCATCATAAAAATAATTAATGAGTTATATATTTTTTATCGAGTCTGCGAAACATATTAGATAAACATGAAATTTTATGCAAAATCACCACAAGAAAATTCGTTTAAAAAAAATAAAATAAAAAATAAATTAACCTACAACCTTCCAATTTATTGCGCGATTCTTGGAATTCCCGGTCCATTTGTACTAAATAATTTTGCAGGTGATAGGGACTAGGTAAACTAGTTTTAGCGTTTTACTGTTTTGATGAAATGGGTTGGTGAAGTCCAACTTGATAATACATTTGGGCCCATTTTTATGAGAATAAGACAGTTGGGCCCATCTACGATGCCGGGACGGAAGCTCACTTATTGCAAGAACAAGACATCGATTGATTGGATAATCTAAGAGCTATAAATAAATGGAAAAAAAATAGAGGCTATAATCGTAAATATCTGATGGATCAACATCGGTTGAAAGGCCTTGATGCTCATTAAGGCGTTAATAATGGAATTAAATTAACTCATACACTAGTTAATTTTCAAGTGAAGCAGGTGGGAGTGTGCCTATCTAATGACGAATTGCTAATGGTTATATCAAGCTACTCAAGCCACCTCTTCATTTTAGTTTTTTCTTCTTCTTTTGTTTATAAAAATTTAGCGTGTATTCCTCGCATTACTAATTTTTTTGCGGACTGTCTCTTCTCGTAATGTTTACTCCTTCTCTCCAAGGTACATTTAGCGTCAGAAGCCCTATAATTAATTAAGCTTCGTCTTTTTCATACTATAGTCGGTATTAGTTTTATGCGCTAGTTCTCAAATGTAGTCTCTCGTCAACTCCTCGATACTAGACCAACTTTAGTAGCTTCATGTCTGTCATTTTTCTTTTTAAAGATTTATCATTTATGTGAGTTGATTGACAAGTGGACCCGATAGGAATTAAGTAACGTTACTAATGTATGAGCCCCACCGCGATGTCGTTTACTCGCTTGCTTGCTCTGTGAAGAAAAGTGTACGTCAATATCCGTGTGGTTCTGAAGTTATTGCTAGTTTTTTCTAGCCATTAGCCAATCAATTAGGCTATACAAGAATGACGTTTTTTACTTTGTTTTTTTTCCCAACCTATATTTTATTAAATCAAGTTTCTATTCCTCCAATTATTTTTTGAAAGAGCGAGGTGGGGACCAAAAATAATTCATGTGTAAGTGGCAGTATCATTGTCACAGAGTAGTAAGCTTTAAAGTTTAAAACTATTCTGAAATAGAACTTTAAAAAATAGATATGTGAAGAAGAAGAAGCATTAATGGAAATGGGTACCAATTTCTTTTTCACTCATTTTATTGGGTTTAGACTACTTCGGAATTGAACCGGGAGAATCTGAAATACGGTAAAAACTGTCCTCCCCCGTTTGCATTTTTGATTTAGTGTATATATATATATGTTGCTGATAAATGACGGTTAGAATTGGGTGCTAAAATCCGGGCCTCAACCAACCCCTTTCTAGAAACGAACCATGATTAAAGAAATTTGATGCGTGTGGATAAATGACCAGGAATTTAGTATTAAGTTTGCAAGTTACTTCATCCATTCTTGTAAACTTTGGTCAAGTTGTGCTTACAAAAATGACCACTTCTTTTCTTGTGTTTGCGGGTTTGAAAACGATATAAAACGGCCGCACAAGTCAAGCCCAAGTATTTATTTATTTTTCTTTTCTTTTCTATTTTGCCCTACTCATTTTTCCTGTTTCTTTTTTAATTAAATAGCATTCAATAACCAGTCACTACACTAACCGGCTACTCTAAATTCTAATCGGGCAAAACCCTCATATGGAGAAATTATTAGGTGCACATAGTACATTTAGAGCTACGTTAACTCACTTTAAATTTAAAAATAAATAAACCATGATGAATCCACGTGGAATTTAATAATCTCCCTCGTAAGTCAAACAAATCGCAATTACAAAGAGCTTTTGGAACTGGGCTTTAACTCCCAAAAAATTAAAATCGGAAAAAAAAAACTGCATAATTCGCCAGTGTTAGGATTTCGGCTAGGCCCATTGGCGTTTCAGTTTTATGTCTCAGGTCCATGTACGTACTACAGGTTTGTTAGCTGTTGTGGCAATTCTGGCCTGTATAATAATTCTCTATGCTTCCTTCTCTCATTCCATACAACTTCTGGATTATACAACTAGTCATTAAAAAATAAAGATGTCAAGGGCATATAGCTATTGAATAGAGTAACAACAATGGCCGGCCATCATGGATTTGGTTATCTAATCAGCATACTTGAAGATAAACAACGGGAGGCCAATATGGACAAGTAGCTGTTGAATTACTTTTAAGAGTAGGCCAACAGCTTTTGTTGCTCATGACTAATCTAAGCATTTAACAAAACAAAATGTCTAGCTCAACAAAACATTTCAGATATATTCGTTTACAAAACCACCAAAAATAAAAATTATAGTCCTGCATTCATTCTCTCTCTTAACCCTAGAAAAACAGTAACGGGGTAAAGTAATGATCACATATGAAAAATTTAATGCCTCACTCAACGGTACACCTGCATTTGCGCTGGTTGACTGGCATGGTCTAATGGGGAAGGAGAGCAAGCAGTAGAGATTTGGGAATTGGCATAGGCAGTTTGTCATCGTAGAGGACAGCCTTTCATATGATTACCCCTCCTTTCGATTCTAGCAACAAGAATCTTTCCAGGAGTAACCGAATTGTGAAACCATCAAAGATAATACAGCTAATAGAAGATAGTCTAGAAGGAGGGTCTCAAAGTGGCAGTTGCAGCCTAAAATGAATTCTAAGGAACATTCATAACCTGGATGGACTGCAACATGTCTGATACGGCAATAACAAGGTCACCTGATTTTATCATTCCCCGAGCTTTGAGCAATGAGAAGGTTTTGTTAAGGTTGTTTTCCATATCATCAGAGAAGCTCAAGCGGAAAGGAATCAGGCCCCATTGCAGGTTTAGCCGCCTCCGCACAGATGTTGTGGTTGTAAAAGCAAAGATTGGGCAGTCAGGTCGGCAACGTGATAAGAGAGATGCCATGTGACCTGTCTTTGTGTAGACAAAAAGCGCATCCACTGCCAAATTGTTAGCTGCGAAAATCAGCAAGCAAGTGAAATCATGGTCAATAACTAAATGTGAGTTAGGGTTGGCTTGAAGATTTTCAAGCAAGGTTGGGTTTCTGAGTCTGATTAATGGAACTGATCAACTATACTAAACTAACCACCAACAAAAAAATGAAGCGTTGGACAAATAACAAATAGAAACCCCATTTCAAGTGACATTTATAAGACTTTCCAAGAAGAATCACACATAATAGATATCGAGAACCACAAACACTTACCCATTTTGGCAGCAGAATTGCAGATCTCTTCAGAAATACTGTCACTAAATGAGGATCCTATAGTAGGTAGTTCCATTGCTTCATGGCGTTTCTCCTCCCTCCACCACCTCTCAATTCTCACGCTGACACTCCTAAGAACAGCTAATGCCTTCTCAGGGTACTGGCCCATTGCTGACTCACCAGAGAGCATTAAAGCATCTGACCGTTGCCTGACTGCTTCAGAAACATCAGCTACTTCTGCTCTGGTGGGTGTTGGATACTCAATCATGGATTCAAGTAGCTGGGAAGCTACAATGACAGGCTTATTTAGCTGTCTGCATAGCTGCACAATCTTCTGCTGGGCAGATGGGACCTGTTCCAATGGTATCTGAGCACCAAGATCTCCTCTTGCTACCATAGCTCCATCTGATGCTTGAATGATCTCTTCCAAGTTCTTCAACGAGTCAAGACTCTCAATCTTTGCAATGAGAGCTATATCACTGCATAAGAATATTCAAAAAATTGGTCCCAAAAGAAAAAGACCACTTTACTAGTTGTTTTAAAATGAAAGTGAAGTAACAAACACCAGTAACAAAATTTTAGATGTACACCGGTTAAATATGCTCACCCAGCACGAGAGCGCGCAGCTATGTAGCTTTTAAGATGCTTAATCACTTCAGCAGATTTCACAAATGATATTGCAATAAAATCAACACCCTCCGCAATTCCAAAGTCAATGTCTAACCAATCCTGCAAGTACGAATAGCTTGATGAGAGGTGAAAAGCATTTAACGTTTTGACACTAGACCGCCCATTTACCACATTACCACACTAACAGCTAATGTGCATCAATAACCATAAAAATCCACAAGAACTTAGTTTTCATGAGGCAAATGTAAAGCACTGATTTTCTAGATTATGTCAACAGTTCCCCATATACTTACAAGGCACATTCAGTAGAGAATTTGAAAGGTAAAAATTTAATGCTGGACCAAGCCAAACCAGTCCAAAAGTTATGACCTATGAGTTCCATGCAAGCACCAACAGAACAATGTTAACAAACAAAAGAACTAGAGTTTTTTTCGGTTTTAGATTGATTCCTTAAATTCATTTTTATTTTTAATATGGACCTTTATAAATTTCAATACTACCATAACTAAACAAATTTATTTTTTATGGAAATCACCTAAAATCTGACATAAAACTTGCTTTATGTTTTCAAGTGTCTTAAATTTTACAAACTATTTATCTGATTTTCAATTATCTAAAATAAATAAATATACTTTACAAAAGGATCATGAAAAAAGAACAATAACATCTGTTCATAATTTCAACTCCAAATTCTATATCACATAAGAACTGTTTAAATCCCAAAGTGATACATTGCAAACAGTAGCGGATGAAATTGAAAATGAATGAAGTTAAGGGATAGGACTGAAACAGATACAAAGTTAAGGGGTAACTCTGCAGGTTTGCCTTAACAAATTGGTGTCAAGTGCCATAGATACCATACAAACAATAAAAATAGTATTGCACAAGGAGGAAGTTTAGCAAGACCAGTTCATCTGGGTCATGAATCAATGAAATCTAACAAACTTGAGTTATGAAGAGGTTCAACCTTCTCAGTAAGCATAAAAAGAATAAATCGTGATCTTGGATATATAAGCAAGGAAATATTTAATTGTGAGAAAACAATAATGTTTATACTTTTCAATGGAAGTTAAATATAGCACTTCTCTTCCATCATTCTATTAGGTATGGAGCAAAAACCTTTAATAAACTTCGCTTTACTACGTAAGGAGGTATTATCAGGGGAAAAATTATGTGTAAAAATTCCTCACATGATTGACATAGAGTCTACCCCTTCAATTTCCTGTACTTAAATTTTCATTTTTTTTACTTTAAGGAACTCGGATTGCATCCTTGGAAAATAAGATCATGCCTATGTACTTTCTATGCAAATAACAACTTCACATTGACCAAAAGATAGTTAGTAACACCACCGAGAATAAGGGAAAAAGAAGCCACCAACCTTAGAGGAAATTGTGGGGAGCATAGCATTACGTTCTCGCACTAGACTGCCTTCCCTCCAGAAGGTCAAGTTAGCCCGAGGTAACAACAATCCTGGATCAGTGCATAAGCATTTCACATCTGGACCAATCTTCTCAATCACCTCAAATCGCACCATTCCACCATCGACCAGCAATTCATCCCCAACTCTCACATCTACACCAATACCATTGTTTCAGAATCAACTTAAAGCCCAACGACACACAACATAACAAACAATAGCACACTCAATTCTACCCAATTATGAATAAAATTAGGAAGTACCCTCTGCAAAACCATCATAGTTAACATTTATAGTCCTCTCTGGCCGTGGTGCATCAAATGCCCTCACACTAAACGTCCAAATTTCACCATCCTGCACATACAACACCAGAGAGAGGTTAACTCCTCAATTCACATTATTGACACCAACAATTAACAATATAAAGCAGCTGATTTTATTACTTCAGCTTTGGCAGAGGGTGCGCCGCCGAGGTCCCCCATGTGGATTTCGCTACCTTCAGTGTCCATCATGATAGCTACAGCAAACCCTTTCTCTTCATTCAACCTCCTCACACGCTCAATCACACTCTTATGCCAGTCACGGGTACCATGACACATGTTGATCCTGGCAACATTCATCCCTCCAACCGCCAATGCCTCTAATTGCTCAAACCCGCAGGTAGCAGGCCCAATCGTGCAAATCAGCTTCGTCCTCCTGGTGCTCCGAAACCCATTCTCCTTCAGTTCCGCCTCAGTCACCGCATCCACCTCAATCGAGCTCGAATCACTCACCGCAGAGGCAGGGGAAAGTGGGGAAGGCACGCGGCCGGAGCCGTTGCTGGAAGTGAGGATTTGGGGGGGTGCGGCGGCGGTGGGATCTGAAGATGTGGAGGAGGAGGAGGAGGAGGAAGCGGAGATTTTGATGGATTTGGGGAAGAAAGCGACGGGGAAGTGGCGGTGACAGGCGGGGAGGGAAGGTTTAGGGAGGAGTTGTTTGGGGAGAGAGAGGTGTGATGGAGTGAAGAAATGGAAGGATTGCGCCATGTTTGTTTGCTGAGAAATGGAGAATGAAGAGGAGGAGGAGGAGGAGGAGGAGGAAGGGAGTGATGCTCTAATATTAGAGAGGAGATGGACAGACGGAGATAACCAAGAGGGAGAGTGAGCTTCGTACACTTCGCCAGCAGAGGAAACGACCCAACCGAAGGGCAAGTCAGTTAAGGCATACAGAAATTAGTTGAATGTTTTTTTTTTTAAAATTCTTTTTAATGCACCGTTACAAATATTAATTTTTTTAATGGATCGTCACAAATAAAATTAACTGGGCTTTCTGTTTTATCAATCTCTTAAAAGATATCGTAGGTAAATTACATATGAGATGCGTCTGTAACTAATTATAATTATTTTCTTTTTGGTCGTTTAAACAAATATATATAACATGCTTTTGCAGCAAACAAAAATACTAAATTTCAAGTAAGTTAGAAATTAGCATACTCTTTTTTTACAACGCAAAAAGTAACACAATAATTATATCAAAACATATATTATTAGGTGAGTAATATTTGAAATATCTCCTATTGGGATGAAACTTAATACTAACTAGTTATAGTGGGAATATTAAATGTCATATTAACTTAATTATCTAAGATTCTTGATCTTATTGCAAAATTAAGAAAAATATAAATAAATCTCATATTGTTATATAATTTAATTTATATAAAAAACTAGATTAACCCCATTCCAAGTTTATCGGGCTTGAAAAATAATGAATGTTCCATTCTTCGTTTATCTATTAATAATAATCAAATGAAAATGGACCTAATCCAGCAAGAAAAGCCCATAGTGGCCCAACGCGGAATTCCATTAACAATAAAATTACGCCCACCCGCCAACGTGTAACCGACAAGTAACAGGGCCCTCCACTCTACCTCCTCCTCTCTCTCTCTCTCTCTCGCTCTCCCTCTTCAAACCCAAAATACCAAACCCTCTCCCCTTTCAACGAACCACACACGTTCCTACCTTACTTTATTTTTACATACACGTAACATCATTTTTATATATATATATATATTCTCCTTTCCTCTTCTTCTCCCTCTGCTTTCGATTCCTTCCGGTCACACAATCGCATATTCTCTCTGCGCATTTCGATCCTCTCCATAGCATAAGAAGATCAACAGTCCTCCATCTCCGTTTCCTCCAAATCAAGCATCTCAAATACCCAGGTTCGATTTCGATCCAGTTTTATGATTTCCCACCTCAGATTTGTAATTCCCACCCCGATCCTCTCCTGATTAGTTTTAATTGCTCGAACGGTTGAGTTTTTGTTGATATGAGTGTGGTTTTTGTTTTGAAACTTCGGACGTAGGTATGGGGGCTTTTGTATCGAGGTTCTGGTTCATGTTGTTTCCAGCAAAGGAATACAAGATTGTGGTGGTGGGGTTAGATAATGCTGGAAAGACTACAACTTTGTACAAATTGCACTTGGGAGAGGTTGTTACTACTCACCCGACTGTTGGGAGCAATGTTGAAGAGCTTGTCTACAAGAACATTCGATTTGAGGTACCTTCTCTTATTTGAAGAGCTTGTCTATGTGAATACTTTCCTTATTTGGTAGGTTGGTCGTGTGTTAGGCCTTCTGTTAAGTGTGTTTGGTTATTTAATGGGTTTAGTTGCCTATGTAAAGGTTTAAAATTTCTTACTGCTTGATGATATTGAAAGAGTTGAAGCTTTGTGCAAATGAGTTTTAACGTTTGATTGATGATTGTGTTCTGTACAGTGAGCCTATAATTAGTTGCTGGGTAATTCACTTAGGGGTACTCAAGTTCGTATTCCATCTTCTTTGCCTTTATATGTGATAATGCTAGAAAGTTATTCTAACCCATTTCAGCTGTTTCACTTATCAACCACCAGGACTTCCGTTTATGAACTGATGTTCATACTTCATTAGCTTGTATTATATCATTTGCTGAAGGTTCTCATATAATTCCACTTTGGGGCTTGAATTGAATGAGGGTTGTTCCCACTTTCATAATCCTAGAGAATTGTGATTATTTGCTAAATTTAGAATTGCACATACAGTGTTTCAGATAAGAACTTTCTAATGTTCATAAACTTGCCTGCCATCATGCCATCAGACACCAAGAGTTGGTTTTCCTTATAACATGTGGATGCCCCCAACCTTGGATTTTATCTTTTTGTAAGTGCATATTGGTAGGATAGCTTATGGTATCGTGTACTTGTTGCGATTTCTACAATGTTAATTTATTCTGGAAGTTTGAACATTTAATCCATTAAATTATAAAATATTCAGCTAACCTTGCAAAGTTGTTGGGACTTTATGGTTTATAGGTTCTGACTATAACTGGCAATTTATGGTGTATCTCATAATGTGTATAATTTAGGATTTTAATGTGTTAGCATGATATTTCTTGCTAACATGCTTGGATACTTATTTTATCTGGGAAAGTTCAAGGTTCCAAGGTGTGTTTTGTTATTTACTGAGGTGCCGTAGTTGTTGAAAGGGCACTGCTCTGATACTTTTTGCATAGTAGATTTCTTTAAGATGGGTTTCCTGGATATGCTGTATTCAAAGTCCGACTATGCTGGTTCACTTATGGATGTCCCATCGGCATGGATGCATCAACATATGTCGTTGTTCTGCCTCGAGCATTGTCATTTTTAGTAAAAAATTGGAATTACGAGTAATGGACGATTTCACTTCCAAACAGTAGTTTAGCATAGGATGAGATTGGCACGTGTGTTAGACGTATCGATAGTATCTAATGTAACTTACGTTGTAGTTCTTTCAGCTTTTGAAACTAATGTGCTGATAGAGATGACGTTAGAGGGTGAGAATAATTCCAAGATGCTATGTGATAGTGTTTTATGCTAGAAAAGTAAACATGTTTGTCAACTGATTTTACCAGGTTTGGGATCTTGGTGGGCAAGAAAGGCTTAGGACATCATGGGCAACATATTATCGCGGAACACATGCTATCATTGCGGTGATTGATAGCACTGACAGAGCCAGGATTTCGATCATGAAAGATGAACTTTTCAGGTTACTTGGGCACGATGATTTACAAAGCTCCGTTGTCCTAGTCTTTGCCAATAAACAAGACCTTAAAGATGCCATGACCCCAGCTGAGATTACAGATGCTCTTTCCCTGCATAGCATCAAGAATCATGATTGGCACATCCAAGCCTGCTGTGCCATTACAGGAGATGGTCTGTACGATGGTCTGGGATGGATTGCTCAGCGAGTTACTGGCAAAGCACCAAGTTGATAAGAATAAGAGAGAACAAGTTTTATTTTTTTCAAATATTGATGCGTTTGAGTCCCGTGTGAATCAGAAGCATCATCTTTTGTTGTAGCATCTACTATACTCATCCATCAAATCTGTAGATTGTTTCCTACATGTGAATTTGCTTGAGTGCTATGTTTCGCTCAATGAAGCATTTCATTAAAGATTTCTCCAATGTTGGTATAAGCTTGTTCATTATGCACAGAACCAATCAAATCAAACATTTATGAACAAACAAAAGCATTGCTACAATTGTATTCTTTCGTTAATCTGAAGCCTCTACTCGATAACAATCAAGGTAAACACTATGAATCAGCGTCAATATCAGAGAATCCAGCATCTGCAACCTTTTGACTCCCGAGGCCTTTCGAACCATCGATCCCATAATGGATTCAATGGACCACTTGTTCTGTCAACATGAATAAATAAGATATCAGAAATATCACAAGCTGTAGGGAGAGAAGGGTAGAGAAAAGAATTAAGAAACAATTACAGTGGCAGTAGCGGGTCTGGCACGATTTCCACATAGCTCAGCATTCTGATAAAACAGAAAACCAAATTTAGGTTGCAAATAAAATGTAGTCTTTAGTTGCACGAAGGACATATTGTCGCACTTACTCCTTGCACGCAGTTGAGGCCTTCTCCATTTTATCAAGCTGTTCTAGCTCTTCCTGTTTATAAACTCAAGAGATAGAAAAAGAATCAATACCCAACCCGAAACTACTCTTAACATTTTACTGATACCAATGGACATTAAACCAAGTCACTCAGACAATTTAGTTTTTCCCTTTTAATTGGAAGATCATTCGGAAGTAGAATATGTCAAGCGAACTTACTATCAGATATGTCCTATATGGGGTCGGTTATGTACTTATCCCCTATCAGAAGATCCATGGCTAGCATTACTCATAACTTATGAGCAACAAGAGTTCCATAAATAAAAACAACTTGAGATACGGGGAACTATTTCAACCCTAAAAAGCAACTTCTGTAAGAAGGACCCAAGATTGTGCCTGTAAATCATAAATATGCAGCACTTGAAAGAGTGGGCTGTCACGAGCTGATTAACCACATAAGGTAATAAACTCTCCATAAATTTTGGTGGGGAAGTATCCTGTCCTCTCATCTTTGTCTATCATGTGTGTGGGGAAGTTTACTGTCCTCTCATCTTTGCCTTAGGTATTTGGCTCTACATGATAATCGACATCCAAATTTAGTGTATCGTTTTGTAGCGTGCTCATTCCAGAATGAAATTGTAAAGGGCATGTCCATCAAGTACGCCAGACTAAAAGAGGAACATAACTAGAAACTGCTTGTTATGATCTAGCACAAAATGACAACAACACAAATAAACCAATACCAAGAACATCATTTGGTCAGCTGGTAGAATTTTGTTGGAATATTAGATGTTGCAGTAATGAAATGGGGCTAGGCATCAACTAACTGTATTAAATATCCAAGAAACTATGCAACTACACAAGAAAACCTTAAACTAACCTAGTTAGATCAGGTATAGTCTATAGACCATTTTCCTGTTTCTCGTGTAGTTTCAGGCCAAGGATCAAGGAACAGCTTGTGGCAGTAAAAGCAATTGTGGTACTGAATTCAACAAAAGACTGCACAAGCTTTCCTAACACTTTGTTATCTAAATGACTAATCAAGATAGGAGACATCAGCAGGTAAACATATGCCAAGGAGAATATGATCTGACATTGCAGAAACATGCAAGAAAATGAAACAAAAAGTTACTCATTACCAAAAAAATAGTTATTCTGAACAAGGTATTGTTTCACAAGGAGCTACCTCACTAAGTAACACTGAATAATTTTCATCAAACGAAAAAACAACACATATCACATCAGAATTTATACTGACCCATTGTAACTGCTTCTGGCGCCAATCGTTTGGAAAATTGTAATAATGTGAAACTGACTTGACATCCCCAAACCAAAATCTAGCTGCTATCCCTAGACAAATAAGACGAGCCTCTTCAATTGGTACAGAGTAACTAGTAACTGCATCCTCAAGGTCAATGCAGTATCTCACGAAGACTTTAGTTTGGGTTGTCTGTTAGCTAAATATGAGTTCTGGTTCCTGTATTTTGAGCTTGGTATTTGCTTCTGTTGCTGTAGGCTCTATAGTATGTTCACTAGGGGGATCCACTTTTCATTTCTGGACCAGTTCAACAGTGAAAAATAAGAGAGAAAAGAAGAAGGACAAACGATACGTGCTGCAGATCTAACCGTCTAATGGCAGGCAACATGTGGCTAAACCAATTGTTAGTTGGAGAAGTAAATGCTCAGAAAAAGGCTAACTATTCAGGTCTACTTACATACACATGGCCAGTAAAAAGCTCAGCAGAACATAGACATTGAATCAATAATAACTACCTAAATACCCTAAGAATAATAACCTTTCGAAACTCATCATAAAAACTAGGCAAGACCCACCTAGTAGCAGCCCCATTGATCCTATAAATGTCCCTTAAACCGCAGTATCGCTTCGTCCTGAACACATCAAACCATCCATATCTAGAAATTAACCAGCAGGAGAAGCAGGACCACATCTCAACCAATACCTTTCGGTCAGTAAAACGTAGCTATATTCAACTCTTCGATCACTTCCTACAAGTATGCTCTAGGTCCCTCAAAGTCAGAAACTTTATTATCAATTCTCAATATGCAGAAAAATACACATTTTTCACAACTTGGGGCATATTTCAAAGTCAAGAACTTCAAATTTCAAACTGAAAAACCAACAACCCAGTTCAAAATTACCATTTTTCGAATCACAAACACAACATAGCACAATTCAACAAGCAAGTATTCTAGAAATCATAGCCCAAAAACAAGAAGAAGACTGACCTCTATGAATCTAGTTTCTTGTTCAAGCCGCTTGAGCTCTGCTTGTATCCTATGCTTGCCTCTGGTATCAGGAACAGTGGCAGTATCGGTCAAGGAGTTTACACGTTGGGTCATCGGACCCGAAGAATAGGACATATCGGATTGCATCTTATAGAAGATGCAATAACAGTAAACAAAAAACCAACGTACAAAAGAATCAAAGATGCAAAAAAGAAAACTTTCTGTGACTTTTGGTATCACACTAAAAACGGGTTTAGAGAGGAGAATAAGGATGACCCAGAAATCTGAATGGACCCCATCTTACTTGCTTAATACTTAAATACTGTTACAACAGAGTTGCATAGCAGTAGTACTTGTTTTACTACTTTACTGGTTCAAAGCAGGAAAAGAACAAAACAAAAGGGGATCTGTTATTAGTTGTTTCAACAACCCAAAAAGGAGATGGAGGAGGAGACAGTGGAAAAGAGATGGAAGAAATGAGAGGAACAATGGTTTTTTTTTTTTTTTTTAAAGTTGGTATTCTTTTTCTGGCTCTCATTTTCTGTGTTCCTTTTTGTCTTTGTAGTCTGTCGAATGCGTATCTTTGCTTTTCCACACTCCATGCTGTGATGCTTTTCTCCACGCGACGTGCTGCTGCTTCCTCTCGAGTGCGGGCGTGGCCGCGTGGTGTTGCATGGTAGGCCAGTGGGCCCATCCCCTCTCCTAACTAATTTTGTTTTTATTAGTAGTGACTTTTTTCTAGCTTGATTTGTTTTAAAAATAGTAGTAATGATAATAACATGATAAAAATAAGAAGACTAAGGAGACCAGGATTGATCAGTATTAGTAAAAAAAAAAAAAAAACTTATCTTGAGTTTGAATTTATCGAATTGAACAAATGATACTAAAAGAGTCATTTTAGTAGAAATTCAATAATGCTTATAAAAGAAATAATTTCAAAGCTAAAAGAAACAGGGAGGATACTACAAAATGCAACAAAAAATAAACACAAATGCTATGGTTGATTTGATTCGAATGCAAATGACGTGGTATATCTTAACATTTTATACAAATATAAGAACTTATGTAAGTACTTTTAATTTATTTAAATTAGTTTTTTTGTCAGGGATTTAAAAAAGTTTTTGTTCTAAGATAAAAATATACATTAAATAAAAAAATTATCGAAGTAATAAATTTACAAATTAACGATACTTTATGCAAAGTAAAAGTCTATTAAATTTTTTATGGGTTTTTTTAATAAAAAATAACACTAGGTTAAGACTTACCGATCTCAAGCGTCAATAAGCAACCAAACCTTTGTGTAATTGTCAAAAAATCGCAAACGAATTGCCTAATTTGAATCGACATATGATATGATTTAGACATTTCTTTATTTAAAGAATAATATTAATAAATAAAAAATACCATAAAAAAGTGCTAATTGAGTTTTGGTATGCGGGAGTAGGCGAGTAGGTGGGTCCGCGCGTGGTACAAGAGCGTGCATTCTACGGTAATGTTGGTGCGGGTGGGATAGGCTGAGTTGGTGCCACGCTGCTCCGCACAGGGAAAGGAAGTTCTAAACCCACCATCAGCATTACAAGTGTTTTTTAACCAATCGCAATAGTCCGTGCTTTTCGATGTCGTTTCCCGTTTCGATCCAGCTGACTGACCTGGGCCTGAGACAAGGGTTTGGGCTGGCTAAATGAAAAGCCCATCACCAATTGGCCCATGACTGTTAAATTGTTCCAAAAGTTTGTACTCTTAATTTGTTTTTTAATGGAATGAAAATGGAAAAATAAATCTAATAAATGAATGCTTAAATAAAAAGAAAAAGGGGGAAATAACAAAGTAGGTAGCCCCTTAACTATGATGAGTGATCGTTGGGTACCCTTCAAATATCATATCATATTTTATACGCTATTTATATAAATGATAGTATGATCCTAATACTAATTTTATAAACAAATTATATTTATAAACCCCACCTTATTAAAATAATTTATTTAAATAAAGAAAATGAAAACTGAAATTAATTCAAAACTTGGATTAATTATTGTAATTATCCTTCAATTATATACGATTACCCAGATATGTCCTTAAACTATCTATCGTTTCCTAAAATCACCGTACATGATATTTTGATCCCTAGTTAATTATCATATCTTAATATGATCCCTAATTTTGTAACAATTAAATTTATACTTTAATAATAAATATATAATTCCAATCATGTTTTCAACTCAATTTTTTAACACCGGTTTTCTTTTTCCTTATTTAAATAAATTATCATTAATTAATAAATTTAAAATAAGGATAGTTTTATAATCGTAGGTGTAAAAAAAAAAA
>NBIL01034724.1:0-11162 GCA_002752925.1 Viola pubescens var. scabriuscula
AGCATCAAAATACTGTGCAATTGTAGAGTACTGTTGTGTGTAAAATGTATATATATATATTCGAAATACAGTTATCTCAAAACTCATTAGACCGAAATTAAAACTAACTGCGTGTTTTGGGTATGTTTGTTTAAACTTTAATCGTTTTTTTTTTAGGGCATCGACCTTTTAAAAAACAAATCATGACCTCTCGTTACTTTACCAATCCTGATCTAACGAACATAATCTTAATATATGCGCGCATTAATTAGTACTCCGTAGAATGTAAGGACCAAAATTATTCATAATTATTAACAACCACTCTCCTCAAATTCCCACCCAAATTCATGCATCCAACCCCACACCTCTTCCCTATATAAACCCCACTCACTTCTCCACTCCCTCCAGCCACCCAATTCCTAATTCCCAATTCCGATTCCAATTCCAATTCTCCCCCCAATTTCCATAATTAATTACGTACGATGCCTTCTTCCACCACCACCAACATTGTCTCCAAATGCACCGTCGTCCCCGACCAGAAATCCACCATCAAAACCCTCCAACTCTCCGTGTCCGACCTCCCCATGCTCTCCTGCCAATACATCCAAAAAGGCGTCCTCCTCCCTTCCCCTAATTACTCCATCGACGACCTCATCACCTCCCTCAAACGCTCCCTCTCCTCCGCCCTCTCCTTCTTCCCCGCCCTCGCCGGCCGATTGATCACCGACACCACCGGCTACGTCCACATCCTCTGCAACGACGCCGGCGTCGACTTCATCCACGCCAGAGCCAAACGCCTCTCCTCAGATCTCATCCTCCCCCCAAGCGACGACGTTCCGGAATGCTTCAAAGGATTCTTCACCTTCGACAACACCCTCAGCTACTCCGGCCACACCAAACCCCTCGCAGCCGTCCAGATCACCGAACTCGCCAATGCGGTGTTTATCGGATGCACTGTTAATCACGCAGTGGTGGACGGCACGTCGTTTTGGCATTTCTTTAACACCTTCGCCGAGATTTGTAAAGGAGCTAAGAAAATATCTAAATCTCCTGATTTTACGCGAGATACGGTTTTTAACTCACCCGCGGTTCTTAAATTCCCACCCGGTGGGCCCCGGGCAACCTTTTCGGGCGACGTGTCGCTGCGTGAGAGGATATTTCATTTCTCCAGGGAAGCAATTCTGAAGATGAAACTGAGAGCTAACGACGTTAATAACGGTAATAGTTTCAATGAGATAATTGGAAAGCAAGTTAACGATGGTTGGAAGGAACGTAACGGGAAGGTAACGCCGTTTGACGGGAGTCTGGCTGTGGTGAAGAGTGGTGCTAAAACGACAACAGAGGTATCGTCGTTTCAATCACTATGTGCGCAGCTGTGGCGTTGCGTGACACGTGCCAGGAATCTCTCCCCATCGAAAACGACGACGTTCCGGATGGCGGTCAACTGCCGCCACCGGCTCCACCCGCGGCTCNGAGCCGTATTACTTTGGCAACGCGATCCAGAGCATCCCGACCGTCGCGCAAGTTGGGGAGCTTCTGTCTCAGGATTTGTGCTACGGAGCAGGATTGCTGAACAAAAACGTCGTCGCACATGATAATGATACGGTGCGAAAGGGTGTAGCAGCTTGGGAAAAGGACCCGCGGTTGTTCCCGTTGGGAAACTTTGATGGCGCATCGATAACGATGGGGAGCTCGCCAAGATTCCCAATGTACGATAATGATTTCGGGTGGGGTCGGCCTCTGGCGGTTAGGAGTGGTAGGGCCAATAAGTTTGATGGGAAGATCTCAGCCTTTCCTGGGAGAGAAGGAAATGGGAGCGTTGATCTTGAGGTTGTGTTGGCTCCTGATACAATGGCTGGGCTTGAAAATGATGATGAGTTCATGCAATATGTGTCAGATAGGGTGTGAGTGGATGCGGCTGATCATAACTCTTCTGGGGTTCAAGGGATAAGAAGGGATATCAATGATTGGTGTTCAATTTCTCCTGGGGTCCAATCATAGCTGTCCAAATTGGTGGTTGATGTTGAGGGAATGAGTTGGACGGTTCTGATGTCTCCTTTGCTTTTTCTCTGTGTTGCATTGCATGTGTGATCCTGTACATTGGCAGCTTTCACTTTCAAGATATCATCTATATGTATATGTATCCATCAATCTATGCTAAGGTTAGGTTTTTCTATTCAAATGAACAAGAGGTGGTTTTGTTCCAATTTGCGCACTTTCAAATTTTAGGATTAGAATGAAATCACATCAAGTTAACAACAGACTTTAGTCCAACTTCTTAACTAATTCTTTTCTTGCCTTGTACGAACATAGTCAATTGAGAACAAATTCTACGTTTTTCGGGCAAGCTGTGCTCTAATATTGTCAAGTTCTAAGAGACTGGGTTTTTTTGTCAAAAATTATACTGAAAATACAAACGAGTGATACAGTAGTCACCTTTAACAAAAATTAATTCCATGAAAAACCAAAAACACTAAACCCTCAACTTGGGTATTCAAGAAATAAGAAACAAGAGCGTTGCCTTATAAAACAAATCTGAACAAAAAAACTCTTCAAATGAGCTACTCCATGAATTTTTCAGGGTCTTGAAGCCTCTTAACTTTGTAGTATCAGCTTCTATGAAAGATTTCATTGCATTTACTGAATAGAAAGAGGACCGATCTCATCGCGCTAAACTATCCATCATAAGCACATATGACCACTGTAGTGGTTCATAATATACAACAGATCACAAACAACCAATTTCCACAACCCTAAAAAAGGCTGTCAAATCCAAAGATGTAGTAGTCTACAACCACCCACTGAACCAACCCCACAGTTATAACATATCTCGAAAATCAAAACCAATGCCTCAGACGCGTCGTTTTTCACCTATAGTTAATCTCTGGAGCAGGAAAAATGAGTTTTACCAGCCATTGAATGGGTCTCAGCAGCTGTGTCCTCTTTTTGCGCCAGAACCAAATAGCTGCATTGTATTGCTCGTTTCGTATTGTTCTAGTGGCTGCTTTCCAATCGTACTTCTCCATTTCTTCACGTGCTGCTTTACCAATGGTTTCTCTGAATTCAACATTGTTCAACAGAGGCTCCAATTTGCTCAGGCAGTCCTCAACATCTCCAGGGTTGAAGAGAAAACTAGTTTTGCCTTCCTGGTCTGGAGGAATAATATCCGGGATTCCACCAGCTCGTGCTGCCACCACAGGAATCCCAGAAGACATGGCTTCCAAAACAACAAGCCCAAGTGTCTCGGACTCCGAAGGCATTATGAAAACATCCCCGCTGGCATATGCCTGAGAGAGCTCTTCTCCACCCAGCATCCCAGTAAAAACAGCAGGCATGCCAGAGAACAACATTTCCAACTCCTCCCTGTCAAGATAAAGAACCCATGCTTAACAAAATGGTTCTCATTGTTTAGTTGAAGAAAAATGTCAAGCATTGACAAGAAATTTGAGAACAAAAGTTACCTGTATGGCCCATCTCCAATGAAAGCAATTCTTGCTTCTGGAAGCCTATCCATGACACTGTTAAATAAAATTTTCATTAGATGTCTGACAGCACTCAAACAAGCAAGCTTTTAAATCCCAAATAAGAGTTTCAAAAAATAACAAAAGCTAAATGGGATAAGAGCCAAGACAATACATTTTCAGGAAATCCAAACTCTTCTCAACTCCTATTCGTCCGACATGGACTATCAGAGGTTTATCAGGTTCACCATTGCTGTTTACACCACAAATAATGCTATCAGAATGTGAAGTAGCATGCTAGAATGCAAGAAATACAAGGACAAGAAAGATGGCTTCACCTTAGTCTTAAACGCATTTGATGTGAGCGGTAACGAGGGTTAAAGCTGTCGGAATCAACACCCTTATTCCATAGACGTATCTTGTTAGCTGAAGATAAGCAAAAACAATCAGTTTGGAATGCTGTTGCATCACACAAAAGAGGCAGCCTTTGCACAAGGTTCAAAGTTAATGTAGCAGATGATGCATTTATTACATCATGCATTGTTGTCAAGACAGACTACTAAGGAAAAGAATGAAACATTTCAGATAAATCATGCATGCTAGTAGACCTTCATCACGACTCAAAGCATCTTTGGAAATTGGTATATAATAACTAGGAATAGAATGACAATATTCACCTGCAGTTACCCTAGCTGCCTGCAGATCCCTCGCGATGGCAGCAGAAGGCACCAATGTAAGATCAGCTGCTCTATGAAGAAATTCTGCAGAAGGATACAATAATTGGTTATCGCCTCAAAATTTGTGTCCTTGGGCTTCATATTTGCTAAAGGAATGTGAAGTTACATACTTATAACCAACCACATGGGCGTCACCAGCCAACTAAATGTGTACCTTGGGATGTACCTGCAAAAGGACAAAAAAGAGAGAACAATCAATATCTGGCATAACCACTAGACCTACTAGGCATCAGAAATAAAAGTCCACAGAACTATAGGACATAAAGGTGGGAAACAGGTCATAAAGGTTGTAAAGGACCAATACTCACACAGGGACGTGAGTGTGATAAGACATCACTATAGGTACACACAACAGCTTTGAAATCGCAAGGGCACCAAAAACCTATGATACAGAATACAATTGTCAGCCACGCTAATCAAAATTTGATATTTGTCATTTGTGATTGAGAAACTTACCATTATCCCAGGCGATGATGCATGTATTATATCAGGCTTAAACCGTGCAACCTCGGAAATTATTCTTGGACTAAGAGCAAGTGAGAGGGGGACCTTCTGGTACCAGGGACAAGGGAAACTGAAAGGAGGAAAGAAGAGTCTCAAGACCATAGTAGTAAACTTAGTATCAATGATGGTGTTGATGGTGTTACAATAATCTTAGGTTTCCAAAACATGCATTTGAACCACTACATTTCATGCAAAATATGACGGAGAAAACTATATATTACAGAGAACTATAAAAAAGGAAATAATTCCTCTGCATCAATAAAGTTCAAATTACTTGGAAGGATTTTGGGAAGGAAAAATAAAATACTTCATGGTCAATATTTGTCAATATAAGATAACTCCTATAATGGAACAGTGCTTATGACACAGCATTAGGTTAAGGTAAGCACACAAGTATAACTTAACACAGCATTAGGTTAATGCAGCTACCTTCTTGACCCAATCAGCTTTGCTCCATAGAACTCCTCCGGAACTCCTTCATGTGTTGTCACAACCAAAACCTATACCATGTGTTTGTTAGTTTCATAATGTAAAGGCTTTTTACCAATAACAGCAATACTAAGCTTAAAAACTTGCGACTATAGACAAGTCGACTGTTTGACAATTAGGCTGGAAAAAAACATAGAATAGAAGACTAGGCATAAGCAATGTCACAAGCTTTATCAGGCTAAGCTTAAGCAGCTGCAGAAGCTCCAATGTAGTAACAGTATGCTCGGATGGTAAACTTATAAAACATAATAGCTCAAAAAATAATGTCAAAGAACAGAAAATTACCTCATCCCCCATTTCACGTAGATTTCTGATAAAATTCTGGAACCGATTTTTATAACCTGACACATATCTGCAAAATGAAGGAAAAGATAGTACTTGATCAGCTTCCACATAATACTCTTGGCTAGCAGAACACAGGGAATCCAAGTAAATCAAATTAACTTCTCCTACAGTACTTAGCATCTACAGACTTGTGTTAAGTAACAATAATAAGCTATAATGATCCAGTTAGGATATAGCCATGTGATTTCTGGAAGTTAAAGTATTTCTGATGGATTAGACAATCATCAGCTCAGAATATCAATACACAGAAATCGAAGAGAACTTAGATACCCCACATTGACGTTTAAACTTTAAAAAGTATTGCTAATACCAATTATATCCACATCATTAGCAACTGCCAATTATACGAAATAAAGTTAACACTCAATAAAAAACAACATATACAAACGAAATACCACAACACCATCATATGTTTTGCAAAATCAAATTCACAAGGGATGTATGGAGTTTGATTAAATTGCAGAATAACGTCCAGTAGAAAGAAACCAACCAATTAGTTGACATAATACTCTAAGTACTCTCACCCGAGGAAAGAGTACTTGCATCCACAAGAAGTTAATCATGAACCAAGTCACTACCAAACTAACGCATGAAAGGGTACAGCAAGCACATTGCAACCACTTTACACAATCGTGGTTCACTAAATTTTAATTTGCCAGCATACAGGAGGCTCACAAAAGTGGAATCAAAGAAGCCAAAGCAATGTCAAAAATAAAGCTAACAAGGATCCAAATCACAAATCGTCAACTAATAAAGTTCATACAAAAGAAATCCACATTGTCCAGCAGCTGAAATGGCATAGCTGAACAATTACAAAAATATCCCAGCAACACCATGAAAGCAGAAAAAACAAAATGAAACCAAAAGCATTGGAGAAATCGACAAGTTAGATCCAAAAGCTGTAAATCATTAGCAGTAGGTAGATCATACACAAGATACATGTCACAGTCAAGCCACATCACTTATAATAGCAAGTGCATCATCATTCAATCTCCAATCAACGCAGTCAATGCGTCAAACACTACAGATACCTGAAGTCAACGCTAAGTCACGGCAACCAAAGAACTTAAATCAAACCAATGTGGCAATCAAGCGCTAATTTTGACTACTCAAATAGCTTCAAAATCAAGATTAATGAACAAACACATGAAGAAATAAAGGAATACTCACGCGAAAGGAGATGGCTCAACGAAAAGAGCAATCCGTCTGGGCCTAGAATTGAATTCAGAATCAAGCATAAGAGGAGGGTTCTCTTCCTCCTCCCCTTCTCCCTCCCTAATCTCCGCAATAGTCATTTTGTTACTACTTTCAGCTTTAACAAGAACAACCCTTTTGAGCAAATCACTAAATCTTGGTTTTTTACAGGAAAGACTAAGGGGTTTTGGCTTAAAAGATGTCAAGCTTGAAACTTTGAGAGAAGCAGGAACAGGGTACAAAAGGGAAGAAGGAGGAGAAGGAAAAGAGGTGGTAGCGGCGGTGGAGGAGGAGATAAAAGGAGGAGAGAGAGTGGGATTTATAGAGAGAGAAGTTGAAGAGGGTACCATGATGTGGTGGGCTTTGGTAGTATATTATAGTGTGAAGATTGAGGTGTGAGTGAGTTGGTGTTTTTATTGAATATCGAGACAATTATTTCGACATTTTTATCATTTTCTTTCATTTTAATTCCTTTATTAGTTTTATTTTCTCCATTTTTGTGTGGGTGGAAATTGGAATCTTGGATGGAACAAGGGTAGTGATTTACTGGATATTCGACCCCCGACATGCAAAACGGTATCGTTTTAGAGGCATCAAAGATGGGGAATGTAAAGCATATGCTTTTTGGTATAATATTTTTTGGTTATTAACTTATTATTATTATTATAATTATACGGCCTGTCTTTCTTGTTGACCAGCCCAGCAATTATATAATTGACGAATGTTGTGTTAGTTAATGATATTTCTCCATCATTTTAATAAGTTTTTTTTATGCCATATTAAGTAATCATACTAAGCATCCACTAATCCTGAGTTAAGATGATTTTTTTTGTTAACAACATTTTACCATAATAAAACTAATAATTATCATGTAAGAGGATAAAACTAATAATTGATGATAATCTTAACTAATAGTAATATTTATCCACTGTTTTATAGTTTTTTCACAACCATTGTCCGGTGATCGCATTAGGCGGTCGCTAATTTGGAGTTGATCCTTCGAATTGATAACAAAAGTTTTGTTTATGTCTCGTTGAGATCTTCTCCGATATCTTACAATTCCTTTGAATAGTTCATGTCATTTATATCTATTAAGAAATTAATTTAATTGTTGACGGTATTACCAATTTGACTTTTGAGTCTCATTCGGCATATTGTTAGTTCTCTTCTTCTCCTCCTCCGCTGCATCTTAAGTTTCAAAGAGATATCTAAGGTGCTTTTATTATAAGACATATCCATGCGTCATTGTATTTCTTTTGTTTCTTCTTTATTATTTTTGGTATATTTCATACTTGAATATGAAAACTAAAATTGGAGACAAAATTCGCCTTCTCCGACAATTTATACTCTCAACAGAGGGTGGGCACTGCAGTGCTCATCTGGCATCTGTTTATTTATGCCATAAGAATCTGTGTGTCCTTTTACTGAGTTTTTATTTGAGAAAAGGTTGCGCAACCATTTTAGTGATCTGTTGAAAATCATCATTACACTTACACATGCCGCTGTATATACTCTTGATATTATTAATCATTCCCTGGTGCGGAAATGATAATCACTTTCTCTTTTTTCTTTGGTGTGCTTAAGTAATTGAGTACTAACAAAAACAATTTAATTAATCAAGATTCGCTGACCCAATAATAATACATTGTTTGTGGAATATAAAATTCAACGGAAAATCACTATACAACTATGAATGAAAGGGAAAGTTTAAATGGGGATATTCTAAGGATATGGAATGATTGTAAGTGATATTCTAAGAATATGCAGCAGCAAATTCATTGTCAAGTATCAATCTTATCTTCTTATTTACTTATTTATTTTCAACTCATCACTTTAATTGCTTCATGACCACTTCGGTGATGGATTCCTCGTGTCGCAAACTGTCATCCATGAAAGGGCCAGTTCTTCTCCTTTTTCTGGGACCAATTCCAAAACATTTCTCCTGACATTAAGCCCAACTCCAAAAATGCAATCCTTTTATGGGCTTTGTTTCTATATGGGCCTGTGTTAAGTAAGATCCCATTTAACTATCATTGAATTAAAGACCCAAGGCACAAAGTCAAACAAAGTTCTTTCTTGTTTCCATGATCTTTAACAGGAAAATGAATTCAATCAATTAGGTGGGCAGTCAAGAAAAGAACTTACCAGGAAAAGGATTCTTGAGCTGGAATTGGAATTCAAATCAGTCAAAGTAAGGGAAAAGGAGGAGAAGAAGTGGTTTCCAAATATTCACACCAAACCAAACACACTTCTCAATATTACTCAAATAGATTCCCCCTAAAAAAAGAAAGAAAAGGAATTTTGAACTTGCAGCTTAGGGCCTTAGGCTGCTGAAAATAACACAATCAAAATGAAAGAGTCAAAATGGCCAACAAAAGTTAAAGTAGAGCACCTAAAAAGCAACGCTAATGAGTAAGAGTTACAAACTTACTAATATATCAAGTTTTTGTCATTCTTTATACTTTTTCTCGAGTAATCATCGTAAACTCTCAAAATATTACATTATATTTTATTTCTGATCATACAGGTAATAGAGTCTTCCAATAATATCCTACTTGGAGACGTCACCCTTAATTACATTATTGATAACTTCACTGCTTCTATGAGTGAAATTTAATTAAAGTGCCATATCCCTCTTCCCCTACTTCATTTTCTTAGTATTTTTTTACCTCATTTCACTCGTACCCTCTTGTTGGCTCCACCACACCTCTTTCTTTTTGACCAAAATCTACTTGTTCCCTTTTTTATTATGTGTAGAAACTAGGAATATTATTGCTCTCCATAATCTTGGAAAATCTCGCCATTGATTAGTCCCAAAACAAAACATAGATTTGAAAAAAGAACATCATTTTAATAAGTTATTTAAACAAGATGCTAGGTGTAGCCCAAATATGTGCATCATGATTTCTACAATCCAACCACACGTGATGCAATATCATAAAAATCTACTCGAATTGAGTCCATGATGATCATAAAAAACAATTAAAGTGATTGAGTTCAATTCTTGTAACACTAAATGATGATACCGGCTTGCCATCAAAGTCTTAACCCTCAATTATACTAGCACATAAGTAATATTCTAATGTTGTAAACTAAGCATCTTTGCTAGTTCTCATCTAACGATCGAATATGGTTGCAAGGCATCCTTGTTCAATCTTTTTTTATATAAAACGATTACTTGCTATGAGTATTTTAATTTTTAACGTGAATTTTACACGAATAAACAATCTAGATAATAGAAAAATTCACCTCATTTTAAAACTCGACCATGCTTAAATTAATAACTAAAAAGCAGAGAAAATACTGAATTTGGAATGCTGTCAAAGTATGACCTTTTTGGTTGGGTTGACGGTCAACATCTTTGAACAAGCATAAAATTTCACAAAAATATACTGTCCACAACTACTACTGTTCCTCGTTCCAATCATAACTCAGGAGACCAATATCCAATAAAACTTTCACCATTTATATATGATGATCTTCCCTACCATTCCCATCTCTTTTTATTTATGCCAATATTCTTCTTGTTTTACTATTCAATTCTTCAATAAATACCCCTCAAAACCTCACCAACTACTCTCTTCTTCCTTGCTCAAACAAAGCTCAAACCAAACACTCCCTTATCCCTTACCTCCCCTGTTTTTTTTCTTTCTAAAATTTAATCATGTCCGGCAAAGCAAGTAAGCGCGTGTGTTTCACGCCCGACGACAGAACACCACCACCGGTACCGGTCTTTCTCAAGAACGGCGCCGGAGCTCGAAACAGGAAAAGGGTCGCCTTAATTTTCAGTTTCAGTGCACCCAAAAGCTCAAATTTTTCATTGCTGAGGCGGATTGGAGCGAAGCTGGCCGGAGTGGTGCGTTTCATGTCCATGAGGAGGAAAGTGGCGTCGTCTAGTCGTAAAGTTAGTGCTTCGTCGGTTTCTTCATCGTCGAGTACGTGTACTTTGACAAGATCAAGATCTCTAGCGGATGCAATCGATTCTCAACGAGCTGAAGCTATTGAAGATTGTATTGAGTTCTTGAACTCTTCTTCTTGTTATTTGCCGAGGTCTAACTCGGTTTCAACAAATTCTTGTTACAATCAATTTAATTAATTAATCAATTCGTGTTTAATTAATTTGTAATCATGGAAATTTGTTATGTGTGTGTAAAGTAATGGTATTAGCAATTCTTCTTTACATACCTTGATTTTACCCGTGGCGATGACAAATAGTGTTATAAATTCGACACATAAATATTCGAGAAAATTATGTGAATTTTTAATCTTCACGACCGTCTAGGGAATTAGTGTTTAGTATTATGGACGTAAAATTGTATATTAATTGTTATCGGTGCAATTAAAAGAGTAAATCAAATTGCTCGTGTGTAGATCATGAAATGTTACTTAGTACTAGTAAACAAGGTAATAACTAAAAAATTCCTGCCAATTTTTTTTATATAAAAAAACTAAG
>NBIL01034729.1:0-17575 GCA_002752925.1 Viola pubescens var. scabriuscula
GAAGCTTCATCAGATTGATTAATTATTCCATATTTCTAAACACTAATGTTGATTGTTTTAATAAATATCATTCATTTAATTAAAAAAATAGTGTAATTTAATTAAAGTATTTTGCCCGCCATATCATATCATATCATGAGCACTCACACTTTAAAATTTTTAAAAACAACACAAAATGTTACCCAAATTTGGTATTTTCTTCCACAACATACATATTGTATTGTATCGTAGTAATTATATTTTGTATTCTTAGAAAGTACAAAATAATCCCTCTATAATTATGTACTTGTTAAAAATAATTAGAGTAGAATCTATTTTCTTTTATTCTTCTGACCAATCACAGCCACACACGTGTCAGCTTCTGCGTCCACATCGACGTGCCGGCACAGCATATTCAAATCACCCACCGCCCACCACCCACCACTCCACAAGATAAAAAATAAAAATAAAAATACAAAACGTGAAAAAACTCAATCATCAGTACGTCATTCTTTTCCTCTCTTTCTCTGAAAAAAAGAAAAAAAGAAAAAAACCATCGAACTTCTTCTTCTCTCTTCCTCCTGAAACCACGCCGAGTACATAGCTCAATCCTTCTCCGACCTGCGGTTAGTTTCATTCCACAGTATCCAAACGCTCCTCAATTCCATCCCCTTTCTCTGAGAAATCTCCTTTCTTGAGAAAGCGACAGCGCGTTTGTTTGATTGTCGCAGATATAGAAATCAGAAAAGGGGGGTTTTTGATTTTCTCGAGTAATTGATTAATCAATCATCATAGATTAATCAATTGATTAAAGAAATGAGCTTTCAAGATCTGGAAGCCGGGAGGCCTTTCGGTGCATCAAGGAGGGACCTGATCAACGGCAAGCAAGATGCCACGCAAGCGGTCGCCTCCGGAATCTTCCAGATCAACACCGCCGTTTCTACCTTTCAACGCCTCGTTAACACCCTTGGCACCCCTAAGGACACCCCTGAGCTTCGCGAGAAGTTGTGAGTCCCAATCCCTTTTCGTTGCTGCCGTTTTGGCCTTTTTGGCTTGTCGTTTCATTCCATTTCCGGTGTTCAATTTTGTTGAGAATTATGGATTTTATTGTTATTAGTTTTGCTTAGTTGCTAGTTTGTCGGGATTGAGTTACTGAATCTGTGAGTCACATGGCTTGTATTGTTATTGTGGCGTGGCTGTGAATTATATATTAGATGATTTCATGAAATCCATAAGCATACTGGATCCTTGTTCTCCATTGTTTTTGAACTGAATTTTGTTTCCCGATAGGCACAAGACGCGGCTACATATTGGGCAATTGGTGAAAGATACTTCTAATAGGCTTAAACAAGCTAGTGATACTGATCATCATGCTGGAGTCAGTGTAAGTCTGTTTGCTGTTATTGATTGATTTCTATTTTAACCTCAATGAGTTTTATCTATATGGGTTTACTGATGTCGTGCTATTTTTGATGCCTGGGATTGTTGCTACAGCAAAGTAAAAAGATTGCTGATGCTAAACTTGCAAAAGATTTCCAAGCAGTTTTGAAGGAGTTTCAAAAGGCGCAACGGCTTGCAGCTGAACGGGAAACAGCTTATACTCCTTTAGTTCCCCAAGCTGTACTCCCTTCAAGGTGATTGTTTGAGGATCCCTTAAATTTCACGCTTGTGTAAATGGATATGTTTTTGTAGTGTTTTAGTTGCAACTTGAATGCTTGCTGGCAACTCACGTTTATTGTTTCTGCCCTGCAGTTTTACAGCCAGTGAGGTAGACATCAGTTATGACAAGACTCCAGAACAACGCGCTGTTCTTGTAGAATCAAGAAGGTGAGTTCTTAGTGAGAAGGTGTTCTACTGTAACCTGTCCCTTGGCACTGTAAATTCTAAATGCAAATGTTCATGGTCTTTAAAGCTGTTTGTTTTTGGTCTCAATGTAAGGGTTTCTTTTCAATAATTGTTTCATTGACCCAAAAATCTGTGAGGACATTCTCGGATAGCATGTACCAAGAGGTTTTGTTTATACAGTTCTGTATAGGGGTTTACTGTAGGTAGGGTTGGGAAGTGATCGTCTCCTTTCCTTTGGCAATCAAAGAGACATTTTAATTGTTCAAGTGTCCATGTACCCACTTCCTTATAGTACTACAACCTTATAAAAGTTTACAATTTTTAGCAAGGTTAGAACTTGGAATATTTCTTCCAAATTTGTGTTCCATTGAATTGGCTCCAGAGTGTATTCTGTCTCCTGGAAAAGAGTCCCTCAGCTGATGTTGTCATTTCTTCACTTAGAATTGGCTTTGTACTTTCCGAGTAGTTGGCTTTGCAGCCTTTAATACTTTCAAGTGATTTTGCTTCAGACAAGAGGTCCTCCTATTGGACAATGAGATTGCCTTCAATGAAGCAATTATCGAGGAAAGAGAGCAGGGAATACAAGAAATTCAGCAGCAAATTGGAGAGGTGAATGAGATTTTCAAAGATCTTGCAGTGCTCGTACATGAGCAAGGAACTATGATTGGTAAGTCTATATCCTGTCTTTTACTATGGTTCTTACTGAGGGTTAGTTGATCTTTACGACATTGGTATTCGTTTTATTGTGTATTGATCTTTTTGCTGTTCAATGTGTTGCAGATGATATTGGCTCCCATATTGAAAATGCCCAGGTTGCAACAGCACAGGGAAAAACCCAACTTGTGAAAGCCGCTAAGACCCAAAAATCTAATTCATCCCTGGTAATATACGGTCTCTAGTTCGTTTGTTTGTTTGTTCTATAATATGTACATTGCAGTGACTGGAAACTCATCTGACGTGAGTTTCTGTCATAAATGAAATTAATATATTTTTTAGTGCCAGTGACCTTCGAAACATGATTACCTTTATGCGTCTAATGCAGACTTGCTTGCTCTTGGTGATCTTTGGGATTGTGATCCTCATAGTGGTGATAGTACTTGCAGCCTGAGCCGTGAAGAAGGTTTTCTTTGACTTGATCCGTGAGCAATTCCAAGTGTTACATGGTAACAAAGACAGTAATATGTCTTTGCGAATCTCTGTTATATTTCATTTCAGACTACATGGTTGACTGAGGTGGTTGGCTTCTCCCAGTCAGAGGTGGTATATACATGTTGTGTGGTATATGAGAACATACTGTTGTTTCATCTGGGTGGGGTGGGTTGTCTTTCTCTTTTCTATATTTTGGCGTCTTGGGTTTCCAACAGTGTGTTGTGCCTCGTGTAATTGTCCCTTTTCTCTAGTAATAAATGTAACGACAATTCTTTGGTTTCTCTTCGTTCGCAAAAGTTCGATATGCTCGTATTTGTACGATCTGACTCTTATGTAGTGTAACTGGTAACCGTAAGTCCTCCAATGTGGCGTGCAATTCATTAATTTTTTTATGATGGTTGTTATATATTTGGATATTTATGTTAGGCCCTTCCCAAAACTGGCACGGCACTCCAACAAACCAAAACCTGACCGATACGTTTGTTATCCGTGTGACCATTTGTGTAGTTTTTTCTGTGACGTCGTCCACTCTCTGTTCTAGTGTTTTCATGTTTTCAAGATTCTGAACATGCCGGTACTAATTAGTACCCCAGGGTACTAAATTTTCGTACCGAGGGCCCGGGCCTTGGTGCCTTAAGCCCGTGCGTGGGTGCCCTCTGTCACCCCCCATCTCGCTTACGGTTCTACACCCCAACTTGCCTAAAAGAAAAGCAGCCATTTATCTTTTATTATATGCGAGTCTGATTTATCAGAGTTTTCAATACATCACAAGGTACCCTTCATGCCATTCTTGGGGATACGTCTCCATAAACATGTTAGAATGCCAACAAAACGAACTCTCTTACTTTCATCAAAGATAATTGTAGAACGTAACTGCAATATTGCAGTTGGTGTAGGGTAGCTTGCTACAGTAACCGAGGATGGTGATATATATATCCAAAGAAATTAACATTCTGTTGCATTAGAGAAAACTACAACTGTTTTGAATTGTTGTATAGTTCACAATCGGACCAAAAAATCGATGCTAACACAATCAGAAGAGTTGATACTAACGCAGCGACGAAAGTAACAACAGACACGGTACCAGTATGTGGCCTGATTCCAGAAGGTATTGCCCACAAAACTGAGCGAGCTTTGGATTCATCGATGGTAATGGTTGGCCGAAATAAGCAGCTCTGGTTGCCCGAGGTACCTTCAACGTTGCAGTGCATGAATAAGCTGGGTGCAGAAAATTCCACAATTGAATAGCCAGTGTCGTTTAAGGGCTGCAAATGCAAATAGAAAGTTGTAAGCACACAATGTTTCTTTTCCAATGGACAGCAAGAAACCATGTAATGTCTGAGTTTCACATTTCATTCATTCTCATGTTCACTTACCGGGTACCTAGCATGTAAAGGAAGGTCTATGCTGAGTTGCAGTCGATTCATGTCCCCTAACAAGTGACCAGTGCCAGCATTCATGTGAATCTCAACAACAGTCCGATTGGAACGAACTGAAGGCAATTCCAAATTTGTATCCCCGAAAACAGCTACATCAGAATATGCTGCAATAAGCAGGTTGAATTAAACCCAAGAAACAGTGAAAGAAGACGAAGCCAAGTTTGAGAACGTAGAAAGAAAAATATTGAAAGCAAAAAGAAATGCAGTACCACCGCGCTCAAGGAGATGTTGGAGCTCAAATGGATCAGCAAAGACTCCATACGGCAATTTCTCAATTGCTATAAGCTGACAAAAGTGAGAATGAAGCTGAGATTCTAGCTTCAAGTTAAATCTAATGGTTGATGAGAGATGCCGATGAGAACCTTCACCAATCAACTGGCGCTGCGTAATTGACAGTGATAAGAGAGGATCCAGATTTTCAGGCAGCTCTTTGCATGCGCCAGGAAGAAGTTCCTCTGATATGAATTCTTCAAAAAATGTGTCAAGGAACATTTCATATTTGTCAAAATAAGGTTTCGTAACAAACGTCTTTAAACTACAAAAGGTGCAAGTATTTGAGTTTTGTGAATCATGAGCCAACTTAGATCTTGCCACCTGAAAATCACAGACAAATGTCACAATACTAACTGCTGCAACTCAGTTTCTTAATTTTTTGAATGATAAGCCCAATCAAAGTGGAGCACACACCACAATTCTTGCATGTAACAATAACTGAAGCAGTGACAAAAATCTATAAGTTGCAAGGAACAATGTTTCTACATGCATGGCAAAAGTATTGGGTTTTCAATTAGTAAATTGAGACTTGAGAGCTCAAAAATTCAGGAGGAGAGCTGAAAGAGAGAATTGTTTCCACATACCTTTTTCCTAAACATAAACGGGAGCATAATGAGTGAAGGCTAAGTGAAACAGTTGACTATTTGCATGAGCCTTTTGGATGCAATAACCATGAACTGCAATCTACTCTTCATTTCCAGCAAGTTAGTTACCTAGATTCTAGAACTTGTGTGGCATGAAGTATCATCCACGGTAAATATATGTGCTTTAAGTATTCCAAAATAAATTCTGATTTATTTTGCTGTAAGCAGACACCAATGGAGATCATAGTAGTTTATCTTGGAAATAGATTTTACTCGACAGAAGAAATAGTAGAACGAAATGCAAATAGGGAGATGACGTTTACATATAATTGAATTAGAACATACGAATAACTCTAGCCCTTTTGAAATCTAAAACAATGTAGGTTTCAGAAATGAGTCAAGAAAAGAGAAGCCGTTACATGGCAATCCTGGGTCCATATTGATGTCTGAACAATTACTACCATATATTGTAAGGAAACACCCAGGCAGGCTGGGTACCAGTAGAGATTAGAAGCGCACATATGCAAAAGCCAAATAGCATTTAATGTAACAGTCAGTGCAATTTCCAGTGGACTAAAAAAAACAAAAATAGTATTACCAAAATTCAGGAATAAGATGTACTAACCTCACTTGAACATGAAGAATTTTGCGCATAAAATCCAAAGCCAATGACGAGCATCAACATAACTCGTAGTTGCTGAGAAGTGTAAAATGGAACAACATGGGGAGTTCCCATGGAGAAGCTGAAACAGACAGAATGCTAATTCAGCAAGAAACAAACGATGGACATCTCTACATTGTGTTTTCTACCTTTTACGATGTTTCTTACGCTCATTTTTAGAAACACGATTTATAGTTAGATTACTTTGAGCAATGCAATTCAAGGAGGCATACCAGGCACTGTAGCTTTTTCAGAAATGAAACAAAAACAGTCATAGAACATCATCATATATAAATACTGAGAGTAAAGAAAGAAGATAATGTAGCAACAATTAGGGATTTACACCCTCATATCATTCTAGCAACAAATGCTTACTAATTGTAACAATCTGGTCCAAATTCAGCAAGCAGGTCAATGATTATGATTATTAAGTGCTAACAAAGAATAAACCAACATATCTTTAGAATCCATTCAATTAGCACCCGTCGTCCACTTCAATGCATCCAAATTCCATAATAAACAAAAACGAAACAATAAAAAGTTCACAAAAGCAGGAAAAAGAGAGGTTTTACTTTAATCAAATGAAGACCCAGAAGAGAGTGGAACCAACCTGAAACTGCTAAAAACGCAAATCCTTCAGATGTTGAAATCTCTTGTGTGCAAAAAGCATCTGAGGGATTTTTTGGTTTTTGCTTTTCCTATTACTGAGTAGATGATTTTAGAATAGTACATGGGCCTTTTTAACAACAAAAGCCCATCCCATAAAACTATTAAAAAAACGCCTCTTTTATCAGGCAAAGGCAAAAAGATTCTCTCTTTAGGACAGAAATAATTTTACTTCGAATTTTGATTTGGAAAGAAGAGGAGGGAATAGGATGAACAGCCCATCACCTGCTAATTCATCAGCATCAACCACAGCAATCGTCGGAGGCGGAGGAGGAGGAGGAAGCACTGCTGCTCTGGAAGATTTCCACTTCCCTTCTGATCTCATCTCCATTCAAGACCGCAAGGACGAGGCCATGCTCGGTACTCTTCTCTCCACCATCATCATCCATTTTCAATTCTTAGCTATCTGTAATTGTTGATTCCTTTAAGTCTTGCTTTTATCTGAAAAGATGAATGCACTGAGTTTGTTCATCTGGGTCATTCTGATCCTTTCTCTAATAGTACACCATTGCTCTGTGGTCCTTACAAGTAAAGTGATTTTTAGTTTTCTGTATAATCCCCTTCTTGCTGCTATGAGGAATGTGGGTTTTCCATGCTTTTTTTGTTGTGCGTTGTGAAAAAAGCTTCCTTTTTATCTGTTGTGTTTATGATCCATCTCTAAAACTTAACTTCCTTCATCTTGCTCATTTGCTTCCATTTTAGACATTCCATTCTGTTTCTTTATTTATTTTTCTCCTAGGGTTTTCTACGGATACATGTCTTGTTAACTTGTTAGAGGTCCCTTTGTTGTTTGTATTTATGATCATGGTGCGATTATATTTTCTTGTTTGTTGTTATTTTATCCACTTTTGTTTATTCATTTGAGAAGGAACCAAAACTAAGAGATAGATTCTAGAATTTTAGTGTTTTAGTCTTCTGTTTTCTACAAATGGCCTTAACCACACTGAAAAGGCACAAAATTTCCGAAATCCATTTAGCACTAATTCATAATTTTAGTAACCAAAAATGGAAACTCACCTTGTTCATTGCTTCATGGGTTGCAGTTCTGAAATCTGATCTTATGGCTGCACTAAACAAAGAGGTCAAATCATTGGATGAAGATAACTGGAAGTTTGAAGGACCTCGTTCACGCATCCATCTTATATCAAGACCAGGTTAGTTCTTAAACCCACCAAGTGTCTGTTCCTTGTACTTTGTGCATTTCATTAGATAAATAAGACCAAAAGATTTTAGAAGAGTGCTTTTTCATCATTTCTTATGTCAACTGCAACTGACGTTAGTTGGTTGATTCTATTAGATCTTTGCTTCAGAGGTTTTGTTCAGAGAATTAGCAACGCTTTTCTTAGCGAATTAAAGTAGCTTATTTGGGTGTCATTGAGATTTAGAGCTTGAGTGGAAAGTTTGTTGGTGATTGTAATCGGAGATGATAGATATTTATTTTCTTCGTATAGATATCTGTATTTTAAAGCCTCTATTCTCACTCCAAGTTATCTTCTTTTGTCTATTGCCATCCTAATTCTAACATGCAGAGAGCATTGACATGAGGAGTGGAGAAATATAATAAAATAGTAAAACTGCTACTGCAAGACAAGACTTTGCATCAAAATAATGTTCCAAAATTACTGGGCTTGTTTTGTGAAGTACCTCATAATTATCAAACCAATACCCAAAATTCTTTCTTCACATATTCTTTATTCTGTGTTTGTTTCTTTTTGCCTTCTTTTTTTTCATATTGGTACTGCCTATACATTTCTAAGATTGCTGGGTATATTGTAGCACTTTGAGATTTGAAGGCTGATCTAGTTTTGGATGCAAGTTTAAACTCTTTAAAATTTCTATATTTGTCAGTGTAGTTCTTTATTTTCTTGCTGTTATGCAAGTGGATTTGATATCTTAACTGCCATCAAATTCCGATGCAGGTGGATTTTTAAACAAGAGGACGGATGCGACAAAGAACAGGAACTTGGCCCCAACAAAATGATTTGTAATCTTCAAACTGGTTTTGTCCTTGCAACTCAGGTGTCGGTAAACGTTAGCTGTTCTACTACCCAACTTTAAGATGAGTTAAAAAATATCTTAATTAAGATGTGAATTTGTTCTCCTCTACAATTGTATTTTATATCATGATGGCATGTCAATGCTATTCCTGGTGACATGGCTGAAATTGAAGTTCCCTTGGAAGCAAAAGGGAAGATGATAGCATTCCGTTAGAAATGTAATCTGATAGGCATAGGACAAAAACATAACTGGGTTTGGTGTTTTAAACATGCTGAATCATGTGTAAAGGTTTTGCCCATACATTCTTTGTTTCTCTGGTTTCTGTGTATTCCATCTTTTCTCATAGATTCACGGCATTCTCCGTTCCTGGTAGATAAGTTCCCTTGTAGACTGTGATCCGGTGTATTAAACTTGTGATGTGTGAACATTTTATCAACTGATGTTAGGATTTGGCTAGAAGGAAGTTTGTGAGCACAGCTCTTGGTTTTACCTGTACTTTCCTACAGAGAGTTCATATTTATCGCAATTTGGTAGGGTGCATGTGCATCGTAGCTTCCTTCGTAGTGCGTTATGAACTTCTGTAGTGCATTCCATCACTGGGCAATGGTAGGATACATGGTAGCTTCAATCATAGTGACATGTCTGTCAGTAATGTATTCTGTCATTGAGTAATCAACAACTCTTTGAATGACTGAGACTGAGGCTGTGAATAAGACTTTCTTTGCTGGTCACTTTGTTTTACACCAATTTATTAGAAAGAAAGCTACTTTGCTTCTGTTTACTGGAGGATATAACAGATAGCACTTCAAGTTGTTGTAGCCTGCTATTGTTTTAACCGGAAAAAGGCTCGGGATTTGCATGTTAGTCCCCGGAAAACTTGGTGCTTCCATGAAGGTTATGATTCCTGAGGAAAATGTTCTCGTGTGTTCTTTCTGATAAATGAATAAGATTGCCAGGAGTTGGATGAGCTTGTGTTTCTAAAACCCTATTGCCGAGGTTTTTGATGTTGTTTCTGAAAACCCACCCCTGTTTTGTGTTTTTTGTTTTGTTAGCACCAATTTCTTGTGAGTTAGTGTTCATATAAGCACCCATCTTTCTAAATATCGATGTTCCTATAACAGCAAAAAACCAAGAGAGCCATCATCTTTAAAGCGACAATACTCGAATGAGATTAGTTTCATGCCGAAAGCATAGAAGACATCCATCTTTTAGTTATTTCCATAGCAAAAGTACTTTCAATTCTTTTACCAAATACGAAAAACTCAACAGTACTACCTGAGAAAAGTTGCACTAAAATCAAACTCTCCTAAAACTAGCACCTGCAAATATTAAGATTTCCAGAAATGGCACAACTCAGCCTTGCAAACCAAAACCGACGAAGCCTGGTGTTGATCCACCACCACAACAAGAGTTACTATTCACAAAAGGGTGATGAAGTAGCTCATCTATACTTCCTCTCTTCCTCCAATCTTTTTCCAGGCATCTGCTAACAAAACTCCTAAACTCTTCTGATGCATTGTTTGGCATCTCTAAACTCTCCCCAAAACATATAGCGCACACCAGTGCAGCCCAGTCTGGCTTCTCCCCGAGCGCGATCAGTGGATAGCGACCGACGAGGCACTCCAAAATCACCACCCCTAACGACCACACATCGCCAGCAAATCCGTCTGCACTCTCATCACCGCTCCACGCCTCAGAATCGAATCTTTCAGGGCTCATATAAGCGAACGTGCCCATGTAATTGTTCTCATTAGTATATGCTGCATCTCCTTTCCCTACCACAACCCTCCTGCTCGCTCCGAAATCAGCGATTTTTACCTCATCGTTCATGTTAATCAACAGGTTTGAAGGTTTTATGTCGCCGTGCACTATCTGCATTGAATGCAGATACTGTAAACCTAGCAGCACTTGGCGCGCTACAGCTGAGATGGCATTCTCCGACAGTGCTTTAACCACAAGCAGAACATCATGCAGCGATCCTTTCTCCATATGCTCCATCACGAAGCACAGGTCATCGCCGCTGTTGAGAACTGCGTGGCACCGGACAATATAAGGAGAATCGACAAGTTTCAGGATCTCTGCCTCCCTGACAGCCTGTTGGCGAAGGGCTGCGGCATCCTGGTCGAAACGGAGGACCTTCAAAGCAAGGATCGAATCCAAGTGCTTGTGGCGTGCTTTATAGACTGTGCCACCGTTGCCTCGACCAAGAACTGCCAGCTTTTCAAGGTCAGAAAGGTTGTCGATGGCCGGAGATTCAGGGCTAGTGGGCAAAGACAGGGAGGCAAGGCGGTGGGCGCGGTGGTTGAAGTGAACGGACGGTAGTGGTGGTGGTGGTAAGGATAGCCTGAGTGCTTGTTGGTGCCTCCTTTCTCTCACCAATGTCATTTATACTGAGATTCTTTTTTACGCCTTAATTTCTCTGTTCTTTATCAAACCTTCTCCGCCATGTGTGTGCAAAAATAATAAGTAGGTTAAATTACACACGTGGGGAAATTAGAAAGCACACGTGCATGAGAAAGTTAGCAAGTAGTTAAGACAATCCCAATATCTACGGGGCAGGTGAGGTTTTTGTGGTGACGTCACCCCCCCTAATCTGTTCTCTCATACAATCTTTTTTAAATAGGTAGAGGTGGTAATAGAGATGGATATGTAAAATGTGTAACAAATCCTAAAATAGAACATGAGATAATTAAGGGTCAGTATCCGTAACATTAGGTAGAAACATGCAACAACCTAATTTCCCAATTAACACTTCCATTTGTTTTGTACTTTTCATATATATATATATATACATGTATATTCCCATTTAAATGATCAGAAATGATAAATATGATCATGTGCCAGTGTATTCTCTCTCTCTCTCCCTCTCTCTCTCTAAGATTGGCAAGCATTCTTAACAAGCACAATCCAACCACCAGGCTAGTTGTATACTGGTAGCGAATTGAGTTCAAGTCTCACCTGAGGCCTATCCAAGCTGGCCATTTTGTAATCTAACCAAAGATCAATACATTAAGAAGGAAGAGGGGATATATATGCTATAATCTAAATCGTCCTGCAGACAGAGTAGGCACTCGGAGTCAGCAAGGGGCCGACATCAACATAACTAGGACTGCTGCAGCATATCACTAATGCTAGCTTTAGCTTCTAATTACCAATTACCACAAAAACAAACCCCATAGCACCACCACGCCCATGATTAGTGCCACAAAAGATCTAACAAATTCTTCTATAACTAGCGATTAAAAAACAACTAGGGTTGCACTAACGGCACCTGGTGACTGACTAGGGTACCTAGAGCCTAATCCCAGTGGGTTCTAATAAGATCAAGAAAAAAGAAACAGGCTATCAACACATCCTCATCTGAATCTCTCGAGCTTTCTACCAAATGGAAGAACTATCCCTACATGCTCAATTTATCAATTCTCTTGACTAAAAGTCGAAAATGGTGTTCAAATTGGCCTTCATATATGCTACCAAAAGACTTAAGATAGCATTAAAAAATACATGCTAAACATATTGCTAAAGTAAATAAGACTTTCAGCAGCCAAGCAAACAAACGACATCGAGAAAGCATCCACAATAAGTGAGTCTTTCCAAAACAAGGGCACTATCCCTGGAAGAATGTTGGCATTTAAAAAAGGTGAAATCCAAAGAAACAGATCTAGAAGACATTATGGTTCCTGAGATATTGCGCTTTCATTCTAGATTAAGGTGGGGAGAAAATAGATTCAAGATTTTGAGAAACAACTACATCTTAGGTCTTCATATGTGCAAACGAAACCACAGGCAATCAGGTACAGAAGGCTTTGACTATTTTTCTGAAGGACAAAAGAGACACTATATGCTTGAAGAGGTTAAAGTTTTCCCATGCGTTTACCTCACATTATAGGAGACAAGTTTACATGTAGTGACCAAGATCATTGTTTCGTGGCAACTGATGAGAGAAGCCCCATTTGCTCAGTAAGCTGATCCATATTCTGAGATTTACTCCAGCCATTTTCTAAAGCCTGCACATCGTTTCCCCTGGTTTCATCATCCACTGACGTTGATTCAATATCCTCAGGTCCTGGACTTGGTATAAGAAGGTCATCCCAAAAGCCAGAACTATGTAGCAAGGCATCAATATCAGGATCGGGGGAAATACTGTCGATGTCTATGGGCACTGTTACATCAATTCCTAATGATGTCGGGTCAATGAATGCATTACTCTCCACATCTGGTTCCATGTAATCTTCACCTGGTATATCAGCAATACTCTCTGGTACAAATTCTGGTATTTGAGAAAAGTGGGGCATAGCTGCATCTGCTTGAGGAATAGGGATGGGAGGCTCCTGTTTCCCAGCCAGCCTACTTATATCTGGAAACGGAGAAGCCGCAACATTTTCAGAATTAGAAATGAGTGGGGAGGATTGGATTTCAGATATAGCAGCCATGGGACCATGATCAGAGCTCCCTGAAGTTGCTGGTACATAAGTGGACTGCCCTGAAGCTGGTGCAACCTCTTGAAGGGTCACTCCTGATAAATGGCTAGAAGAGCTCCCATTTTCTTTTCCACTGGATGGGGACGATCCATTACCAATCAGAAAACCATCAAGATTGTTTTCATAAGATTCCAATCTGGAAGATGTATCCATTTTCATGATCTGCCTAAGCATTGCCTTTGCTGCATCATTCATCACTGGCTGATACTTGACAATCTGTCCATCAGGAGCACTAGAACCCTCATTCTCTGACATTCCTTCTTGCCTGAGCCTACGCTTTTTATTTGCTTCAGTTAGGCGCCTATTGCTTTCATTTTGCTGTTGTACAAACTGAGCCAAGAAGCCAGGGCTCTGCATAGCCTTTGCCAGGAATGACATCATCTGTTGCTGTCGCTGCTCCATCCCTTGAAGTCGCTGCACCATGGTTTGCAACTGGCCATCTGTGGTCTGCTGTTGCTGCCTCAACCTAACGAGCTCTTGCATAAGCACATTCTTGTCCCTCTTAAGCCTCTCAACCTCTTCCTCAAGCCCAAACTTCCCAACCTCAACACAGGCACCCATAGAAGAGTTCTGTCCATGCGCTTGCTGTGGCGGCTGATGGCTGTTGCCATGAGCAGGCTTTCGCCGACTTATTGTTCTTAGCAAGTGCTTTTGACCTCTCAAAAATCCTTCGTTAGCAAATTCCCAGCGGTCTGGATCAACCTTCCGAAAGCCCTGTTTGATAGAGACGATGAAACATTGAGTAAACAAGGTAATAAATACTTCAGGCAGAATCAAAGAGACCATGAAAACAAAACAAGCATCATATTACCCAATAAAAAGAGAAACAGCAAAATCAATTCCCTCCATGTTTGATCATTAAACAAATGTGCTAGGTGGGGAAGTTTTCACTTGACCATAACCATATGGGCTATCTTTATGACTGACTCATTTCTTGGTCATGTCAATAAACCCAAAACAAGATAAACCTTCTAAAACTCCATCCACTATCCAAATTTAAAAAAGAAATCCATCCATCAACGTTGTTATTTCCATTCCATGCATAACATAAACATGATCCTCACTAGATCAGGTGATAGAGCTAGATCATCACACACGCCACTTGACCTGTCATCAAGCTTCAGGTTTAGATTTTTTTCTCATCTCACCGCGAACAAAAGAGAAAGATCAGATCAATTTCGACTTTGAGAATTCTTCAGATCTTAGAAACTCCCATCCTTAACTAGCACACCTATTGTTTTTCGCAGAGGAGATAGATGCAATTGGCATCATATTTGTTAAGGAAGCCAAAGGTGAAGGAGATGAGTTAAATTGCTCATTGTTGCATTAGGTTTGGTAGGGTGTTTATGGCAACTAGGTAGTTGCATGAGATGAAGCAAGACTTGAATGAATGGTCTTAAAAATTAACAGTTGAAAAAGCGAAACATTCAAACAGATGGTAGAAAAGTGATGAAAATATTTATATATGCTCTTTCTCTAGGTAATTATAAATTATAAAAGGGTGGCAAGCTAATTACAAAACAGATGGTATTTAAAGATAAGTGAGATACAAGAGAAAAATGGAAACTTAGGGTGGTCAGAAGCAAATATGCTTTAGAGGTTCTGATACTGTTTAAAGCTTTAAATTCAATTTGGTGGAAGATTCGCATGTGTCATGATGCTACTGAAGCGCCTGAGCAGCAGAAGGGAGTAGTTATCTTGAATTGCATACAGAGATGAGTAGGCAAATGTGACATATGATGTGGCAGAAACCAAGTAAACATTAAACACACTAAGCCCTATAGTAAAAATAAAACTCATGCTACCTAGGATCACTTTTCTCTTTGGTTAGGCAGGACAAAGACTAGTTGAATGACATAAGTTCAAGCAATACTGTGTACATTTCAGTTCCTCTACCATTACTTAATTAGCTAACGTCCCCTCCTACACAACCTAATCTTACAATGAACCTATACTAGTACTACATAGTCAGAAAACATTTTCAAACTTTTAATCAACCGTATAAATTGTTCATAAAAGTAGCAAGCATGCACACAAGATAAGTGGTTAAGTATAAAATATCGTGCATGTTAGAAGGGTGTACGTGCATCAAAGGAGGGTGGCGATCAAAGCTTTCTCATACAATATTGTTGCGTGAAGGATTAGGAGAAGTGACAAAAGAATCAAACGAGAGAAGAAAAATCCCAAAAGGAGGAGCACAATGACAAGGATATACACAAGAGCATGGAAAGGAATTGGAAAGGATTAAAGCATTGACTAATAGAAGTTTACAGGAATTCCTACAGAAGATTAATCTCATTCCTTTTATCTGTAGCTGGTTATCAGAATGCAAATCCCCATCAAAATGGAGCACAAGTATAGACTGTGAAACCACGAGTTTAAACATGGGCTCTATTGATGAAGGCATATTCAGGTAATCCTTGACAAATAATAAATAGCAACAAACTGGTAAAGGGAAAGTGCATTAAATTAGGTGCTGCAAATTGTTATCAAAAGAAGAGTCCAAAGTTGCCTAGACTAGGAGGCATGTATTAGATCACTTCTTAGCAAGAGCTTACTGAGGTTTGAAGGTGCAAATAGCTATGCATAAAGTCAGGAAGAGGAAGTAGTGGCACAGATAAAACAAGTAACCTTTCGTAAAAAAAAGATTTTTTCCAGTGTTAAGCAAACCCCCTGGTAACCTTCCAAGGTTTTCAGCAAGGAGATTGTGGTGTCCACAAGTGGAGAAGTCCCAAGAACTTGCTTCAAAAGATTATAGACATGAAGATGACAGTTACTAAGATTGCAGCAGAAGTTAGACCCGTTTGCAGGTTGAAATTAACGGTGAAATAGCAGTGTTTCTAGACAAATTCAAGGGGGGAAAACAAGTCAAAAAGGGTACTACCCAGTTAGAGTGGAATTTATAAACAATCCTGGACTCCAGTACTCTTTCATGAAGTACATGCTCTTCAAACACAAACTTTAGCTCTTGGGCTGCTAAAAACTGTTCCATCAAAAAGCAATAAAGGCAACAATGACTCTGTCTGGATTTTCATGAAAGTTCTTAACCATATCAACATCATATTAGGTTACCTACGCCTAAGTGAAATAGGGATCGGTAGGAACTTAAGAGGTGGTTTAAATGTTTAGTACTGCTGTGAACAGTTTATGGAGTCTGATTTTCCTGTCCAGCATCATTTCTAACTTTCATTTCTTTCTGTGGCTTCTTTGTGAACCCAAATTTGAGGACCTCAAGCTATCTTCATGAAGAAAGGGAATGAAAGGGTTAGCAAGCTTAAATGTAATTTAGTGTTGCAAGGGTATTTTTCTCAGATCCTTCAATTATGGATCAACCAATGCATCAGTCGTTTGACAATATTATACAAGTTACTTGACAATACTAAATAAGTTATCTCACATGAGTCTAGTTGATTTCCTTGTTCATCAGCTTTGTATCCCCTAGGCGTCACTCACTGGAGTCTACATGCTGGATAACATAAGTGAGAAATAAGCTTAAGATGATCCCTCGCGCAAAAAGAACAATTCCAAACAAGAAAATGAATAGAAACTATGCCTTATCCTCAAAAGCAGAAATAACAAAGATCAGAAGCAATAGACTTCGCATCACAGACACGCCGCAATATTTCTTTGATCCTTCAACACAAACAGACATGAAGGAAGTAAACGAAGAAAGCACATACGTAGGTATTGAGCTGGCGGACGAAGCTGGAGAAGTTGTTATGCTTGAAGTACTTGGGAAGAAGGTCCCGCGCGAACTCCGGTGGGTTCCACACGATGAAGCTGTTGTTCGTGGGGCTCCATGACACCACTGAATCAGAAGCCGGGTCGTCCACCATGTCGTAAGTCTTGCTTAGAAACGGTGGCGGGGCATTTGATTGCGCTGCCATCGGCAACGGCGCTGCTGCTGCTGTGGCTTGCCCTCCCCCACCACCGCTCGTCGACGCGTCGCCACCGCTTACACCATCCATTGCAGACTGCGTATAAAAGAGAGAGTTATGTGATCGATGAGTTGGAGATCTTAGGGTTTCGGAAGAGGAACCATTTTGAGGGGTATGAACTATGATTGAATTTGAAGATAGAGACTGTAAGAGAGTGAGTGAAGAAAAATGGAAAGAGAAGGGACAGCTGGCGTGGTCGTTGCACGGTCACGGGAGAAAGAAAAGGGACGTAAAGAAATTGGGGTTTTATAAACAGGCGGCCGCGACGGAGAAATGGGTGGAAGTTGGCTTTGCCCTTTCCTTTTCTTGACAAAGTTCATATTTGCCACCCAACTTTTTCACTTTTTCTTAAACTTGCCGCGGAATATTCTCTTTTTTCTACATGTGCCACAGAACTTTACTTCATCTTTCAAATTTACCATGGACGTTAAACTTTTAATCCAAAATAGCGGATGGATTAGACGTCGGACATCCATGACATTTTTTTTTTCAATGCAAAATCTTTCTTATATTTTTTTATTGATTTTGGACTTTCATCATCTTCCAAATCTGCAGATTTTTT
>NBIL01034893.1:0-12210 GCA_002752925.1 Viola pubescens var. scabriuscula
GACCGGCCACCAAACCCGCAACCCACACCGTCCCTGCACCAAAACCCAAGCCGTCGACCGGCCACCAAACCAGCAACCACACCAAAACCCACGCCGTCGACCGGCCACCAAACCAGCAACCCACACCAAAACCCACGACGTCGACCGACCACCAAACCAGCAACCCACACCAAAACCCACGCCGTCGACCGGCCACCAAACCATCACCCACACCGCCACACAGCCACCACAAAAAACCCAGCCACCACAAACCGATCCACAATCACAAGAAAGAAATTAAAAAAATAAATAGAGAAATTACCTAAAGAAATGAGGAAAGGAAAGGTCGTGGCGGAAGAAGCGGCAGTTCTCATCGCCGACGGTCGGGTGGGGGAGGAGGTGAGAAAGGAAGCGTCGGCGTCGATGGAGGCCTGAGTTCTGATTTCTTAGGTTTAGAAATGGTTTGGAAATCCGAAAGTTGCGAAGGAAGGGAGAATGAATGAAATAAGGATGGTATTTTCGTAATTACTGTCTAATGTCAGTTTTGTAATTACGCAATGACGTGGCGAAACTGAGATACCAAGAGACCAGTATAGCATTTCCCTATTGAAAAAGAATGTACATCTTATGTTACACCATGGATGCTTCTATGTAAGTCAAACCTTCCTTCTTATTTATAAAACATTTCTTTTGTCTAATTTATTCTTTTTGTTTGCCCTTTAAATGTTCAGAAACTCTTTCTTAGTTGAAAGAAAGATTAATTTATCAAAAGTCAAACATTATTTTCAAATTTGCAAGTCATAAGTCAACACAAATTTAAAAACAAAAACGAAAACAACTTTTCAGCCTTGAAGTAGGGTCAACGACAAGTTGTTTGGTTGAGATGACTGGCACTGCATATGCAACGACCTGTAGTGCATTGAAACAGTAGAAGCTAGTACACTTGATTAAATCACATCAGCATATATGTACGGATAAGAACACTTGACGTTGACCCATTGGGATCGTTCCAGACTCTTCACTACTCTCACTTTCGAACTTTCTGTATTTTTTTCGTTAAAACTCTCGAACTTTCTAGTTCTACCACTTCTCTACCTTCTTTATACATACATACATACAGCCTCGCGCCACTCCCTTTCTCACTGACCAAGCAACGGAATTCAGTTATTTCGTCCTTCACACCAAATTTCGACTCCTCATTTTCGCTCAATTCCCATCAACTTTCTCATCATTTCTCATTTTTCCATTCAGGTATGTCAACTTCATTTCGATTATTAGGCTTTTTACTAGTTATTACAGGTACCAGGACACTAACATTGGGATATTGCTGTTGTGAGTTGGGTTTTTTTAGCAGAAATTCAAGAGGAATTGGAAGATACAGAGAGGGCAGAGTGATGGATTCCAATGTGTTTGATTCACTCTTCACTATTCCTGAGACCATTGAGAAGTTCACGTTTTCCTCCTCGAGACCCAACGATTCGAGCGAAAACAAAGGTGTCAGCAGCATTCCTGCAGACATTTTGGAGACAGCAAAAGGGTACGTTTTCTACTTGGATGTGCCTGGCTTGTCCAAATCTGATATCCAGGTGACTGTAGAAGGGGAAAACACACTCGTGATTAAGAGTGGAGGGAAGCGAAAGCGCGAGGATGGGGAAGACGAAGGATGCAAGTATGTGAGGCTTGAGAGGAAGATTCCGGTGAAGATGATGAGGAAGTTCCGGCTGCCTGAGAATGCGAACCCATCGGCTATCACTGCAAAGTGTGAGAATGGGGTTTTGACTTTGTTTGTGGAGAAGAATCCTCCACCACCCAAGCCCAAGACCGTGGAGGTTACCGTCTCTTAAAAGGAAGGAAAGATTGGTAGCTAGGCTATTTATCTCATGTTTGTTTTAGTTTGCTTTTGGTGGAGTTGTAGATGGTTTTAGTAAATCTGGTTGTTTCTAAGTCTAAGGAATGTAATCGATGATGTTGTCCTTCTGTCCAACTTTTTCTTTTCTGGTTCACTATAATTCCTGTCTTCTGATGGAAACAGCAAGATAAGAGGTACTGGTAAAAATGTCCAAAAGGACTAAAATTGATATAAAATGTGAAAATTTTGAACTTAAATGATATCTAAAATAATCGAAATGCAAAATAAGATAAAAGCCGAATCGGAAAGTTAGAACAATATAGAAAACTAAATTGATAGATATGTATATTACAAAATTTCAAACTTTGCTACTCCATGGGAAAGGAAAGTTCAAAAAGCAGGTGCCTTAAACAGTGCACGTATTCAGATTAGCTTTCCGACTGGCTAATCTCTGCAACAAACCCAATTATACCGAGCAATCAAGTATTCAAAAATATTCTAGTTACTACTACTCTATATCATGTGATGTGATGCCTCCTTTTCCCTCCCTGGCTGCGGTCCTAGAATATTTCCCTGGCATTGCATGAAATATATTGCTTTCCTGCACTGCTGGTGAGTGCGGAGGTTCAGGTGTATTCTGATCTGTGCTACAGCAGCAAGCAGCATCGATCCAGGCCCCTTTCTTTCACCGATGCACACAAAACTCCATCTAAGTGAACATTGCCAATGCACTCAATCAGATGACTTCCTCTTCTTTCTTGATTTAGGCTTTTTCTTTTTGAACGACTTTTTGTCCCCTGGACTTGGACCATCTTCATTCATTAAGTGCTCATATTCTTCAAGGCTTGCGAATGGGGATTTCCCGACTTTCCCATTGGCTTTTGGTTTCCTTTTCCTTTTATTTGAACCACCCTCATCATCATCTATATTCCCAATGCTAACTGCATCATCACCACTATCATCCGCATCCCCAATGGCAATGTCGCCGTCGTCATCATCGTTGTCGTCTTCATGATCATTGTTATTCCTTTTATCACCACCCGTGGTGGCAAAATCTTCATCCTCGCCTTCAGCAGTATCTGAGGGGAAGTCCATTTCAGCATCACTCAAGTTACCAACAAGGTCCTCATCATCTTCATTAGCAACTTGGTCTAAATCATCATAGTCATATCCATCCTCAGGTTCAAGAGAAAAATCAGCAGAGCTCAGCATATTCTCAATCTCTTCATTATCACTCTCATCGCCATCGTCCACTTCATCATCAATGCCGAACAAGTCTTCTGCAGCCTCTTCTTCAGCTCCCTTCTTCTTCTTCTTCTTCTTTGGTTTTGCTGTGTTCATCTTGTTCACATAAAACTTGTGGAATACAAGATCTTCTGGGGGTACATCCATTTCAGCTAGTGAGAGAATCTCAGGTCCGATTAAGTGACCGTTCATGTCAAGCTGACGAAATGCACAGAGAGTCATCAATAATTGTAAAAGGAAAACAAATTACGCACTCTAGCTTTTGCTAGTTCACTAGAACACGGCCGAAAGTTCAAATAAAGGAAACCTTTAGATGAATCACCACTGTAGAAGCAAATATGAAAGAAGTTTTTCTTCCTGATTATTAAAAACGAAACAAGTTTAGGCTCACCTTTTTGGCTGGTTCAATTTGTGAGCCACCATGCCATGTTGTCTGTTTCGGTTTCTTCTCCATGAACTTATCTAGAAAAGCAGTAAGTGAGAGATCATTTAGTGGGTTTCCGTTGTAAACAATATTGGCCCCAGACAGAAGTGTCCCTGCCATGGTAGCAACAGATGGATGAACATGTGACGCGAGTACCAATAGCTCCCACCAGCTTGTACGGTCTGCATTGCTGTATGTTAAGAGATATTAAGATACACACAAAGATGACAACCAGCCTAGCAACTGTACTGAAAGATGAGTTATTTCTTTTCTAGTTGGGAGGGGCCAGTGGATCTCTTAAGAGATCAGCTTACGGAAAGAAAGAAAAAAAACTGTACTGTGACATGATTACAAACAGTTCAATTCCAATTCAAGGTAGGCTAGTTCAACCAGCAGAATGGTTTCAACAAAAGACATGAATGATGTCTTCTAAACTAGGATATTGGTTGTCGAATAGGCTCCAGCCTCTAAAAGTGCAACATTCTTCAAAAAAAGACAACATACCAGAAAGAAGGTTCTCTGTGACGTGGGTTATACCCCCCAGGCAGGGAGGACACTACGGAAGATACTTTAAGCTGGTTAGCAGCAGGAATAGATAGGGGTTGAGGTTTGAGCATTATAGAACTATCGTCTATGTGTAAGTCATCGTCTTCATCAGAAACATCTTCGGAGCTAGACGCGGGAGGTTCAACTTCGTCATCTGAAGAATCACTTTCAGTTTTGTCCTCATCAGTCCTTTGAACATTCTCAAGATCATTTTCTTCGTTCTTGGATTCCTTGTGAACTTCATTATCTGTTTCTTCAACTACGTCTTCAAAATGTTCAAGATCATCATCCACTGATTCATTCTGGAGCACCATGTTCCTGCATGATAATATTTAACTTGATATAACTGTACATAAAACATAAAGGCCACTTGATATAATTGAATATAGAACCAGTATTACCATAGAGGGGGCCTTGCTTTCAGAACTTCAGAAAGGAGAAACAGGCACCCACAGGCATACTGTGGTGGGCACTGAAGGGCAACCTGTTCAAGTTTGCAAATAGTCAATTCTAGATGAAATCTATACAGAGCTAGAAGTCCCTATGGTGGAAAAAGGTGACGCCAAAAAACCAAGATTTCATTCCATTTAAACACTAAAATGCTCATTGCTACTTAAAGAAGTCAAATGAAGCGGTATATAAAACAAATTCAGCAGAGCATTCAAATAGGAACAACAATGAATGAGTACAGCATGTAACCTATCTGAGATTGGAATCAGTAAATGTCAAACCAAAATATGGAGACAATACCAAGAAGGAAATGAATAGTGTTCAATATAGTATACAGATAATGTTTGCTGAGATACCTGCAGTAGGCGCTTAGAAAATGCAGCAACGCGCTTCAAATTTATATCACTTCTCATGGCTCTCATAAGAAGCCCAATAAACATTTCCGCCTGAAGAATTATCCATAAAAGTGGACACAGTTAGAAAATCAGGTACAAAAATGAAATAGAAATGATCCAGTAACATTTCTAGTGTCAATGGCAGACATGGAACAAGGAATAGAACTTATATAATGCACCAAATTTAAAGGAAGTTGAAACCAATGCCCAAATAAAATACATTCCCAGCCATCTCAAAACTTGAATGGAAACCAGAACACAAACTTTGCGCAATGATATAATAGACATTTAAAAGGATGATCTAACAAAGCCACATAACCTCTCGGAGGCCCTATTATATCCGTATATGATTTCCTCACCCAACTCTGAATATATAGGCTCTCTGGATTCTGGCTAGTAACAGAAGGAAACAGAAGAAACAGTCAAATTTACTTGCCTTGGAGGAATTCATAGTATCTGGAAGGAGGAGTTTCGAGTACAAAGCACGGTAAAATCTGTCACTGACGATTTGGTTCCTAGATGATATTTTATCAAGAAGCATCAATGCCTGAATTCCTATGTTGAAATTCTTTGAATGAACCTGCACAAGAATGTTTGTAGTTACATGAACACCCTATAAAAACAGCAATCCAATGCTGATTAAGTTCTCTATATTCGAATTTTGGCAGCACACACCATGTGTAGCTGCAGTTAATAAAACTATTAGCTTATGAAAAAAAGTCTTCAGCATTTTCACAATAACAAGAGAAGCTTACCAGCTGGAAGAGCATTGGTGTTTGGACCTCAATAATGTCATCAACCTCAGTGCTTAAGACATAAGGAAGTGCTCTATTAACACCCTGAGATGTGGGAAAGAAAAAAGAAAATAAGTTCTGGGGATAGGCACCAAGTCTTAGCTGAACAAAATGCACAGAGATCCACTGAAGTCATAAGTCCATTACAATCTCTTCTACATGTAATAATTCTAGCAAAGGTAGAGTAAATGAATGTATATACTGACTGTTAAGAGGGCTGATAATATTCGTGAATCTAATTCAACGTGAGATTCTGATGAACTTTTCTCATCACCCCCCTTAGAAGGCGCCTGAGTTGTTCTCTTCTCTTGTTTTCTCTTTTTATCGTTCTTTTCACTACCACCAGCCTCATTGATCAGCAACTGAAGTTACAAATTCTAAATATTAGCATCAATATAGGAGATGTATTCATTATAACAAAATAAATAAAGTTCCACCAATACCTTGAATAATGCAAAGTATACATCAATCAATCGTTTTGCCACCTTCGGCCCATCTCCTTTGTGGGTTAGACGAACATGGCTCAAAAAGTTAACCTGCAGGTGCAGATAACCTATCTATAAGTGTTATTACTCCATGACACCTTATTATGCAGTTTATAAGAACTTTTTTTGGTCTGAGTTTATAAGCAATTGATCTCATAATATCTGTGTGCAGTCTTAACAGAAATACAATAATTCATATACTAAAAGGAAAAACGGGTCACACATACAGCATGGTATTTTGCTCTTAATCCAAGATGTGGCCGGAAAAGGAAACTGTCCACTTCATCAATTATGACAGCCTGTAAAAGGAAATTGGATTAACCAATAGGCGAAATTTACAATTAGGATGGAACTTCCAAACTGTGGAGTTATAAGTGCCACCATTAATAAGGGTACCTTCATATTTGGGTGGTCAGACAAAATGTTTGACAAGTGAAAGTCAGCATTGGATGCACCCTTGTCTTTAGGGTCACCTAGCTGCAACCATTAACCAGGAATGTAACAATTCAACTATTAGCTTCAAAAGCAATAGCAAGGTCTAATGAACGGTTAACAAGTAATCAATGTGTAAATTTTCAAAACGTCCACTTTTGACTTACTTTATTAACTATTGCAGAAAGCAATCTGCGCTCCTGCTCGGATTTGCTCTTCAGCAATGCATATATGGTCTGAAAGCACAATCAGATAAATGGTTTCCTATCAAATGTTATCATATCTAGGATAATCTAATCAACAACAAAAAAAGTAGAATGTAACTTTTATTTACGAGAAGAACAAGGGAAACTACAGACAAATCTCTAAACCACCTTCGTCCATCATATTAAATTAAATTTCTGAATGCGCATCTTTCTTCATACCAGATTATCCACTTCTATGATTTAAGCATCAAATGTTCAAATGTACAACTTATCACCCTTAAGAACAACTTGTTAATAAAACAGGTGAATCACATTTCAGGTTCTACACCACTAATTCCCAAGAGGAATACCTTTTAATCACATAATTTATATATGATAAAATAAGTTAGCATGAAAGTAAACAAAACAATACAATCTGGAGAATAAGTCAACAGAAAACCTTCAATGCCTTGTCTTTCAGTACAGGTAGCACATCTCTTGATGCTTCTTCAAGAGCAAAAACAAAACGTTCATACCTGGAACAATCGTGTGTACCCACATAGGAATTATTCAGTGTATTCATTCAAAGATAGAGTGCCTGAAACTGACATTGTAATTAAAAATCTACCTCTGCTTCAAGGAATCCTCCCAATACCAAAACAGTAGAAGAGAATAACCATCTTTAGTTTCAGAAAGATCATTCAGAGGCCGTTGTAAGAGGGTTTTGAGCTTACGATCTGGTAACAAGCTGATCCAAGAAAAAGAAATGTATATTGTTGATCCAGCAACATCCAAATTTAAAGTATGCTATAAAAGAAAGATCATTTTGCAAATAGCATGAGTAACAGACTGAAGTGATCAAAATTACAAACAAAAATAAAACCCCTATAATAGATTGCATCAGCTTGCATCATTCACCTACACACAATGTAACTGGATAGCAAACAGTAAATGTAAAGCATCCATGTCTAATCAAATAATGTCACAGAGGCAGAGGCCACCAACCATGGCAAACACAACCATGAATTCACCAAGCGACAGTTACTAGTTGGCAACCTTGAACTAGCATACAAGAAGATTTAAGGCAAGTGAAAGAAAAATGGAAAGGCTACAAAGATAAGTAAGAACCTTGAAATAAAAAGTTCTTTTAATGCTTCAAATCCAGTCAAACAATGGCGCTTCCCCACCTTTGTTGTTATCAGTCCTACCACAGGTATTCCAATTCAATTAGAAAACATCATTCAACAAAGCAGTACCACAGGAAATAGGAAATAGATAAGGAGAAAAGCTTCTCAGATTAAGTCAATAAAATTTCAATCGAATTTCAATTGAATATCTAAAACGTCTCATTATTATTACCTAAAAGATTATCAAGTGACTTCAAATTGGCTATAGGATTGTCACCAACAAGGACAGACAATGCAGCCACCTTATCTGCAGCAGTTCCAGTCCTTTGAGTTGTCAGCAAGCTCTTAATTTCCCCATCCTGCCCCTTACTCTTCAAGTAATCCTCTCCATACTGCCACAACAACCTCTCTCCCACTTCCCTCTTCTTCTCCACCACGCGTTTCCTTTCCTCCACACCGGCATTCACCCCGGGCGGCTTGTCATTACCTAACACTTTCTTCTCCAACTCCATTGCATCCTCGTACCACACTCCTAGTTCGCTAGCTTTCACCAGAGGCAGCTTTGGCAAGCTCTTAAACTTATCAAACTTTCCAGAACTGCCGCTCTTGTTGTCAGGAAGCGATAAAATTGAAGGCTTTGGAGTTGGTTTCGAAAAGGTTCGTTTGAAGTTTTTCTCGCTGTTGTTGTTATTACTGCCGCCGGTAGCGTTTGAGTCTTTGCCGGTCTTGGTGGAAATGGGTTTTTCTTTCTTGGGTTTTTGAGGTTTTGTTGAGGGTTTTGTTTTGCGGAAATCTACATCGTTGAAGCCTGAAGACGGGAGGGAGGAAGAAAGACCTAAAGAGGAAGCAAAAGAAGCAACTTCGGACTGCAAAAGGTCAATGTCCTTTTGCTTTGGGTTTGCCATAGCTGTTGGCTGTTGGTATCGGAAACGCAGAGAAGAATCAGAGAAGGGGAAGGAGGGGTTCAGTAGGGTTTTAAGCTTTGCAGCTGAGAAAGGTAATGGAGTGTACGACTTGTCGTTCAAAACTAGACGAGAAAAATAAATTAAGGAAAGAAAATGAAAAACCCTCCAGAAAAGGCTCTCACAAGTCATTATAAAAACCATAGAAAAGAAATAAAAACCCTAGTGAGAGCCATCTCTTTGCTCTGTCTGCCGTGCCATCTCTCTTCCGCTCAACCAAAGACACTCCGCAAACGCGAACAAGCCATGGCAACTACGGCAGCCGGAGCGGCTGCACCAGCAGCACCAGCTCGTGCTCTGTCACAGAAAGAGCTAGACATTCAAATGATGTTGGCGGCTGAAGTCCATCTTGGCACCAAAAATTGCAACTTTCAAATGGAGCGTTATGTTTTCAAGCGCCGCAATGACGGTACTATATGTTACTGCTTCTTCTTTCTCTTTTGTGGATCATACTATACTGATTTACAAAACCGTACGTTTTTTGTTTTGTTGACCTTTGTTCATGCTTGGATAGCAAAGTTAGTACTGTGAGGAGCTTGATTTTCTGTTTATAAATCATATTTTATGGACGAAAGAATATGGGTTTTATACTCTGTGGAATCTTGTTCTCGCTGATCTATAAGTTCTGGAGTCTCTCAACTTGTGTGGAGCAGCTCTATGTCTAAATAGGGCTGTGAATAAAGCTTTTTACATCAAGAATAAGAATAGTGTGATGTTGTTACATGATTAACATTTAGTGTCAGTTATGAGGCAGTGGACTTGCATGTATTAGATGATTTATCTGGATGGAGTATTGACTTTTCTGGTTATGTACTATTGGAAGAAAAAGTGAGTAAGGGAGGTGCTAATGCATATCTTGTTGTAGTAGGTTCATCATTATGGTGTATATTATGAGCAGAGGTCCTAGTTGACTTTGTCTTCATAAGGAAATGATTGATCTAATCCTGAACTGTATAATATGTTACTCGTTATAACTTGGTGGTTCTACTTTCTTGTGCAGGTATTTATATCATCAACCTTGGGAAGACGTGGGAAAAACTTCAACTGGCTGCAAGAGTTATTGTTGCTATCGAGAATCCTAAAGACATTATTGTGCAGTCTGCAAGGCCTTATGGTCAGCGAGCAGTTCTCAAGTTCGCCCAGTACACTGGTGCCAATGCAATTGCCGGAAGGCACACTCCTGGTACATTCACTAATCAGCTCCAGACATCATTTAGTGAACCTCGTCTCTTAATCCTCACCGATCCAAGGACTGATCATCAGGTCATTAATATTTATCTTTGTGCTTAAGCTTCCACCACCTGTTGTTTTCTTGGTGCACTGTCATGTTCTTGTTTGACAAAGTTTTTGATCATTTTTGTATCTTTCAGCCAATTAAGGAAGCAGCTCTCGGAAACATTCCCACCATTGCTTTCTGCGACACTGATTCTCCAATGCGTTTTGTTGATATTGGCATTCCTGCTAACAACAAAGGAAAACACAGCATTGGTTGTCTGTTTTGGATGTTGGCTAGAATGGTTCAGCAAATGCGTGGTACCATCCCTCAAGGGCATAAGTGGGATGTTATGGTAAGAAATGTCAAATGAGAACTCTTTTAGTGTTGTGGCTCTCTGTTACGTGTTTCGTGTGTTATGTGTTTCATGGTCTTTAAATTGCAATGCATACATGAATTTCCCATGCAGGTGGATTTTGGTCCAGTAATCAGCTCTTTATTCAAAACACTTCCGATTTTTGTCTCATCATGATGAGCAGTTGATGTTGCTGTGTTTTACTTCTAATTACTGATTATATAGTTGCAACTTTCTAATTACTGATTATATAGCTGCAACTTTCCAACCGTTTAGAGTACATGATAGAGTTGGGTGGGTTTAACAAATATGTACATCTGGCCTCCACTAGTTTGTGATTAAGATGTAGTTGGCTGAGTTTATGAACCGATATATTTTACTTTTCTGACTCTTATTATGCAGGTGGACTTATTTTTCTACCGGGAGCCAGAAGAAGCCAAGGAACAGGAAGAGGAGGATGCAATACCTGGCGGTGATTATGCTCTCCAAACAGTTGATTATGGACTTACCGGTGACTGGAGTAGCACAATCCCTGATGCTCAATGGACTGCTGATACCACTCAAGCGCCAATTTCTGCTGTTCCAGCTGCCAACTACCTCCCAGAGCAAGGTAAGAATTTATTGAAAAGTCAAACGACTTCACTCAACTTGGCAGACTATCCTGACCTCAATTTGCGTGCAAAAGTTTTTCATCTAGCAGAACTAGCTTCTGTTGGTAATTGAAATCCATGGTACTTGTTGCATATATTATATATAAGGTCATTGTGTAGTTGCGAAAGTACATATGATAGGATGTTTGTAAGCAGCACCTCCGGGCACTAAACATGGTTTATTTTCTGTTTCCTCCACTTGTTTGGCTCAATTTTAGGTGGACTTGCTGGAGAGTGGGATGTTGCAGCTCCGCCTCATGTTGCAGATCCTGTGGTTGGTGTTCCGACCCCTGCTGCTACTGGTTGGGACTAGTGAAGAAGTCCGACAAGGGTGTTTGCATTTTACCGTTGTTTGCACTTTCTTACTTAATCATGTGAGAGAGTTTTTGGAGGAATTACAAAACACCAAAGAGGGATGGACATGCTTTTATTTAGTTACATTATCATTGGGCACGATTTAGTTGTAGACGTTTAATCATGTTCCCCAGATTTTAATCTTTGGTGGTGAGTATCTCTACTGATGCTATATTTTGTTTGCAGCCAATGCTTCTGTTTAGTACTAATGCAATGCTAATGACAAATATGGCTTTTAGGCGAGAGGATAAAGCCTTAAATTTTGTTGTTTTTTATTATTTGAATTTTGTGTACGAGTGACGTTTGACCTTTCATCTCTCATTGCTGTGTAACCAAGTTGAATGGAAAATGTTGTCGCTGGTGCTTAGTCCAATGGTTTATTACTTCTCTTCCTAACAAATTGTAGACCCCTACGTTAGCTTATCCACAAAAAAAATTAAAGAAAATGATATTTGGGTTGAATTGTTAGGTTGAGGAGTAAATATAGTGGGTATTTTTATAAATAGCACGTAATTTATCAAAATACCCTCTATATTTATTTCTCAACTTAACAATTAAATAAATTTTTTTTCACTCTAACCAAAGAAAACTCATTTAATAAAACCCGTTATCTTCTTGATTAGTCATCAAGAATCCACTACATTGATCTCCGGAAATTGATATTTGCAGCAACAAGAACAAGAATAAGAGGAACAAGAATAAGAGAAGGACGATGGAGGACTGCAGCTGTTGAAAAGGAGGAGGAGGAGGCGGCGTTATGTCAGG
>NBIL01034894.1:0-12985 GCA_002752925.1 Viola pubescens var. scabriuscula
TGAGAAGATCAACTCAACTTAATTCTTCCTATGATATTCTCATCCTATTATATAAACCTCTATTTCCTTTTAAGATGACCACGCTTCTGATTAAATTGCAGTAATGTCTTCTGTGGGAGGAGGCTCGTGTGTCTCAAATGAAGTACATACTCTCGTGCCAGATCTCTCTTTTGCGTGCTCAACGGTGCTAGTATATTGCTAGGGTTTTCTCATATGATATTTGCTCCCTGTAAGTTTGGTTTTGATTGGATTGTTTTACCTCTACTCTCAGCATAGCATTTTTCCTAACCATCACCCGCCTAGGGGTGAGTTTGGTTTTGTGATCTTGGTGTACTAATTACAGTAAAAAAAGACGGTCACTTTTCAACGCACTAATCTCATACCGTGTAGTTGATTCACTGTAAAAATTGGAACTCATTGGATTCGTTACAAATTCTTGAAAACTTGTATGCTGTTGGACTATGTTTTTACTAGAAAAATCTTAAATCTAGTCAAAAATAATATATTTATTATGTTCGATTTTCGATTTTTCAAAGTGTTATCTCACAACTTGATCTCAAAAGAGGTGGATATGTAATGGACAAATGATATTCTTTATTCTCTAAACTCTAACCTAAAGAATACCTCACCATGCTGTCGTGTCTAAAACCGATCACTCCCAGTTCGAAAGGAGGGGGAAAAAGAAGACGAACAATGTGCACGGGTATATTACATGATCAAAATATGGAATTATAAATTCAAAGGAGAGTCTTCTGCACTCTTGGGAAAAAATTCCAATCAAATTAACCCCAATCAAAAATATTTAGATGATCCAGCTTCAAGCACCTGGGTTGTATTCCTACTTATGACCAACAAAATAAATCTGGCAACTATTCAGAATACCAACTACAAATGAGACCTAGATTAAAAGCGGCACAAGCCCTTACCTGATCTATATCAACACAAATAACATGGATATCCATCTTTGCGACAAATCGTTACACAGTACAGATGATCCAAAAACGAGGCAGAGAACACAAGAGACTTTGCAATTGCATGATCAGAACAACGAAAGGTTACCACTCAAAATTTTAAGCATCCACGCGTTGCAGGGGCAACATTACAAGAAATATTTCCCAAAATGATAATGGGCTGAGCCAATGCAGAATTGAAGATGCAAACCCCACTAAAAACAGCATAATTAACAGTACAGCCAGAACCAAAAATAGGAACGGATTACCATGATGTAATGCAAATTATTCAAACAGCTGAGTATGAATCAGAAACAACCCACAAACACTAACTTATTGCTCCTCTGGACCATATATCTTCATCCACGAAAATCAACCTGTATGTCAATAAGCTGCATAACACAGGATGCATGATTCAACTTTTGAACTAACGAAACACGATTCTGCATCCTAAGGTGACAGACCACTGGCCTGTAAAATTATGAAGACAAATCACAACAAAGTGTTAAAAGAACTACAACTACTATCAGAATGGCACCTTGAAAGGCCAATTGATGCTTCTGGCAGCTGTATCATAGATAACAGAAATGAAAAATTCAACATCCAAGAAAGATGAATGAATAGATGATCAAAATGATATCTAAAGCAGATTCACGACAGCTTTAAATAGTCAATATTCCACGAAGTCAGAAAGATTTAACAGACTATTTCACTCCATCAGTCAACAGCAAATGCAACAATGAAACGAGTACATAATTTGAACAACGTTGCGCCCCACCACTAATAGACGTGACAAAAACAAATCCACATTAGCTTAGTCAAGCCTTGGCGCATATTAATTGCAAAGCTTGCCAGGATTTACTGTGTAGGAAGAATCTACATAAGGTTAATAAAACATTAAAATTATAATACATCATATATCAATATCACAGCAAATAAACCATGTGTCACCAAACGAGAAGCTGTAGAACCAAAATTGGCTAGCCACTCTGCTTTATATTTGATTGAAAAAGTTGAGGAAGAATAGATAGGGGGAATAAATTAACAAAACACATATAAAGCCTTCTGCTTAGCAATTCACTAACCCAACCTAAATTCTCAAAGAGGGTGGAAAAGGAAGCATGGTATAGCCACCATTTTGAAGTGTTCTGGGCAGGACAAAGTGCATGCTTTCCAAAAGTTTAAAATATCTACAAAGGGGTATGCGTACTGCAGCCACCCAGTACAAATTCAAGGAATTAACAGCTTGAAGACCATGGCCAGACTCCTTTACGATACAATTGGTACAGTGAAAGGGTGGGGGTCGGAGACTAAACAACATCAAATAACTCACTTACCACCCATCCTTGAGAGCACAAGTTAGATGGTGATCTCCGGCAGTTAGCAGACACCCCTATCACAGAACTGAAATTGGAAAAAAAAATGAAAGAATAAGTACAGTTCTCCAGTTGCAAGAGGAGCATTTATGAGCAAGTCAAGCAACAAACACAGTCATACAATTTTCAAAAAGGGGTAATCAGACTTTTCACAATTTAATGCTTCAAGTAGAACACCTACTGAAGATACTGTCTTCATGGATCATAGATTGCTCAGTAATGCCCTCTACTGCCATGAGGATTGCTTATAACCATCCCATCCCCCATCTGGTTCCTTCCTTTTTGAAACACCACCACCTGCTAAATGATACGTCCTCGATTGCTCCTCTGCAAGGGCTGCCTGTGAACTGGCAACAGACAATTGCCTTGATGCAAGAGATGAAGTCTCATCTCTTCCTTCAATGTCCATGCCTGCAGGACCTGCATTGAGGTCTAGACCCTGTCTTCCCCATCTCCTACTGCTCTCAGCATTACCATTATTGCCACTATCTGTAAGGCTAACAACATAAGGCCTTGGATAATGGGATGGACCTGCACCCGTGGATGCTAATACTTGAGAATGTACTGCAGGAAAGCAAAGCCTCCCACCAGATGATGCATCCACATATGTCGTTGAACCACCAGAAAAAGTGGCAGAGGGTATAGGAAAGTTGGCTCCAAAAGGGAAGACGGGATATTGAAATGGTGTAGATGTAAAGGGTACTGCTGGAGAAGAAGTCAAAACTGCCCCCCTGTAGACATCAGTTGAACCAAATGGGGAGCTGCCAGTAGTTTGGGCTAGCATCCTAGGTGGTCCACCAGGTGCAATTATTGGAAAAGATTGCTCTCCTCTAACAGGCAAGATAGATGGGATTGTGACAGATGGATAAAGATTTCCCTGAGGGAACCATGAAGGGAAACTACCCAACTCTGCATTGTTTATTCGTAGGCCAGAAACAGATGGCTGGGAAAGTGCGCTGTTCTTGGTGTGCTGGCCAAACGAAGAAGGTTCAGCACCCGCCTCGTCAACAAGAGGCCCATCATTCAGATCAAAATCAGGCCGCAAACTTGATTCCACATTAACAATGCCACTGGAGGAAGATTTAAGTGGCTGAAGCTGTCCATCAAACCTACAACCATTGCTCATCAAATGGCTACCCACATCAGCAGGCTCATCCACCATATTCAAATCAAAATCAAGTCCTCCAGAGCTACGAACAGAAGCAAAACCTGTCACATCATCACGTCCCACATCACGACTGTTTGCAATCCCAGGAGCAGAACCTGTAGCTTGAGCAGAACTTCTGCAAGCCAAATCCTCAAGGATTCTTTCATCAGGTACATTCAAGTCAAAATCCAACAGAGGGCGACTAGGCTTGACTCCAACAGCATCAGGGAGAGAGCTATTAGTGGTGCTTGCCTGTGTTTCCAAAATCTTTCTAGGCTCAGCCGGCCGAAATGCACTTGTTGCTGCTGATCCCTTCCAACCAAGTTCCCCCTTATTCTTCAATAAATCCTCTGGTGGGACAAATGGCCTTTTTGCGGCAGCAGCCACCGTAATTGAAGCAGGAAGGCTAGCAGAGACAGAAGAAGGAGGCACAGGCAACGGATTAATTAAGAGAACAGAAGAACATATAGGTGGCCTCGAGTTATTTGGCTCCCCATATTTCCCATCATCGACATTAAAGCCTTCATTCAGATCAAATTGGACTTTTGCTTCACCATCGGATCCTAAAGTAGATGAAGGAGCAGTATCTGCAGGAGCAGATGTACATTCCTCAGATTCATCAGCTTCACCACCAATCAACTTGGATCCCCTTGACTTCACTTGTTCAGATTCTTGCGCAAATGCAGTTGAGGCCTTGCAAGAAACTAGTTCACCAATACGTTGCTCTTTAATCATAGTTCCTTTTATACTGCTCTCCAATGATGTATCTTTGTGGCTAGAAACGGCTGACTTGGTATTAATTTTGTTTTCAGTTTTAACTTTATCATTAGAATTACTTCTTCCTTCTGTCTCATCAGTCTTTTCAGATTTCACTTCAACCTTTTCAGAGGTTCCCTTACCAGAAACAGAAGTTTGGAGCACTTCCAGATTGACTTGTACTGCAGACTCAAATCGCATCATGTCAAATGCTTTTAGCTCCACCTTCACTGGAATATTTACATTTTTCTTCTCACCATCAGCCTCCATGGATGGCCGCGAGGATTGCCCTTCAATGGTTTTGGTCTCAAATTCTACTCCAGAAACTTCAGCCGAAGCACAGCTGCTTAACTCTTCTTTATTATTGGACGTGTCATCCACAGTCAGTTTGGCACCTGCCTTTTCCTCCAACTGTTCTGCAGTTCCGCCATTCCACGCTTTATCTAGTACACTTGCAGATGGTGCAGCTGATTTCACTTTGCTTTCCAGGCAAGGTTCTGCAGTTTGCTCTAAATCCATATTGGGAGAACTTGAATGCCTATTGTACTCAGCTGTTTGCTTTTCATGTGGAATTGAGAGAGGCTTTCCATCAGTGCACTCAGTCAATGAGGTACCAGCAACACTACCTAGCTTCTTCTGTTCATCGACAGCAACAATGGACTGAATTTGGTCACGAGTAACGTCAACATCTTGAGATGGTTTCACTCTTGAATCACTGGCTGTACAAGAGTGCTCAGCAAAACTAGTGGTTCTTTGTGGAGAAACATTGGGTGAACCCACATCTGTTTTTGACATCTCCCCAGCAGCTACACTGGCAAGCAGGTTCATCCCAACATCATCAACAGCTGACAAGGATGCATAAGCTTCAGAGTACTTAACACAATTCTCAATGAACGTATTTAGGGAGCTGTAAGAAGCCTCATGCACTTTACCAAACTTATGTTCCATCCCAGACGATGAGGAAGTAACTTTTGTCCCTTCTGATAATTTTCTACTAGCTTCACCAGTCCGGGAGTGATCTTCCTTAGGAAGAATGCTGGGAGTCCCATTTCCCTCATCAGAACCTGTAAGCACATCTTTAAAATCATTGCCTGGCCATAACTGGGCATTTACCTCAGAGGCAACATTAGATCCCAATGCATTGCTCTTTTCCTTCAAGTTTCCATCAAACTGGTCATGCTTCTCAGCAAGTACAGGAGAAGAAGCTCTGCTATTCACGACTGAAGGGTCTTCCCCAGATCCTCCACTGGCGCTTTGAACAGGACTGCGACCTCTGCTCGAGATCTTCACAATCAATTTGTGGCCATTCCCCTCAACCATGGGAACATCAACTGCCTTCTCACAACCCAGGCTGGGATGTGATAATTTTTCTGAACCTGGATTTCTGTGCGAGGGAGAACCTCTAGCTGACCCTGTTTCCTTTTGCACCCCAGATATGACTGCACCTGGAAAGCCATTCACTGATTTACGAAGCCGCAAAGAACCACTAACACCCTTGTTTGCTGTGGCCGAACCAGCAGTAGAGCTCCTTGCATCCTCCTTTCCGAAAGTTTTGGCATGCTCACTTGAACAAGATTGACTGTTATTGTGGGACTGACTAGGGCTGCTGCTCTTCTCATCCCTTGCCGCTGTTACAGGGAGATCAGATGCACCACCAACACCCACACTTCGGAATTGTCCCTCTTTCAAGTTAAGGCCCATAGATGCAAGGGAAGGCACTGATTTGACAGACCCAGGAGATACAGATGGAGATTTCATCATAGGGTCACCCTGCACAAGCTTGACTGGTGCAGTTTTTGAAGCAGAAAGTTGGACAACGGAGCTCTTCATAGCAACATCTGATGATATACCTGAAGGTCTGTTCCCACCATGTGAAACTTCCGGAACACGAGACCTTGCGGCCCAATTAACACCCTGGTTGGAGCCAGCCTTCACATCCATTTCAGCTTCAACTCGTTTCTTCCAAGTGTCAACTAAACTCCTTGCTTTCTTTTGAATTTCCAAGCTCTTATGGGAGCGTAGATGGTTGACAGATTTACCAATATGGCACATCTGCAAAGCCTGAATGTTGATAGGGAGCTTGTCAAGTGCGCGAAGTAGAACTAGCAAAAACTCCTCAACAGATTTATCACTATCCTTGGGGCTACTACCATCACCTATCTTTCCTTTATGAACCTCCTGCAGCCATTCATCAAACACAGGCAAGCCCTTAAGTTGCACAAATCGATTAAGGCAATCAACCTTTTCTGTGGCTGCAACAACACCTGCAAGTATGGACCGGCCAACCAAGTCTATTTTCTTCTCATTTCTCTCTGGCAATATGAGATTCACCAATTTCTCTACCCCTTCAGAATCTACAAGCCCCCCTTTCTCTGTGAATTTAGAAATCTCAGATTTCCAAGCGCCTTCTAGTTTACAGTGACCAGAATCCCCATCGTCCACTTTTGTAAATCGTTCACGTTTGACAGGGTCAGAGCCCTGATCAACCCGCTCCCTTTTCTTTCCCTTGACTTGAGAAGGAAAGGAAGAGGGACTACTCTGTACACTATCTGAACCAGGCTTTAACTGTGATGTCGATGTTGGACCGTTCATTGGTTTTGGAGAACGTGCTCCTGGTTGTATTGTGGCATGCATTTCTATGCGAGTCTTATACAGCAGCTGATCTACTTCTTCTTGTCGTTCCTGTGAAAAAGAAACATTAACTACCAGAAAGCATTGACCATTCAGCAAAAATGCAAGTGCATCTATAACTTACATCAATATAATCTTGATCAGTTAACCACCATAAACGTTCGTTTGTAACATCATAAACTCGCCGGCAAACAAATGAGGAAATCCCTGGAGGAAGATCAGCACCTTTAGGAAGGAAGGCAACTTTACACCGGTGGAGTAACGATGCAGCAGGAATTTCATCCTTATGAAAGGAATAGAATATCTCGTTTGGCGCAGCCTCCAATAGGATGCCTTTGCCAAGCTTTACTTCAGCAGGTCGATAAAGCCAATTAACACCTAAACTTAACTTGTTCTCTTTTCCACTGGTCAGACAACGTATAATTCCAATGAAAGGTGGGGAGTCCTGAGGAGGTTTGAAAAGAGCACAGTCGCCTACACTGATCTTGCGTCCATCCTGCAGGAGGGAAACACCAGGCTTTGGTGAACTATTACTAAGTGAGAGATTTTAGGTACTTTTGGTATAACATGAATAAAACTAGGAACACAGAAGGGATTTAAAAATGTTCCTTAACCTTTAATGCAATTGAAATACCATGGTGCAAATTAAATATCAACCAAAAAGAAATTTTAACAAAGGACACAAACTACTTTCATCAGCCAGAGTAATTTTGCCAACTCTAGTCATTGTTCATTATTGAAATCATTCAAGAAACAAGAAACATAGCAGAAATTAAAAAAAAAACCCAAACCAGATCAGAGAGAGTACCTTGTAAAAGGAATTGGAAGAATTATTATCACCAACATCAGTAGAATCTACAACAACAGAATAACTAGCACGTGTGGGTTCAGTCCACATGTGCCGAACACTTCCTCGCTTCTTCTCCTCACCTTCCCGCCCATGCATAGCCTTGCATTTTCCCCTTCGAGTACCATCAATCCCCACAACAAAACCCTAACCCTAACCCCAAAATAATTACAACAAATAGATCCACCTTATGAAATGATACAAAACCCTAATTCATCAATCAATCAAGAAATAAGACTTTGTACGACGATCGGACTCAAATTACAGTATCGTTTCGATCTAGAAAAAGAAGAAGACTGAAACTTTAGATAGGAGAAATGAAATGAAAATAAAAATAAAATTCGTCGAGGCAAAGAGAGACGGCAAAGGGAAAGGTTGTACTTGGGTACTTTTGGAAGAGAATGGACGGGTAGATTGGGCAGCCCAATCTATGCTAACGTTACTTGCCTGTGACCGTGACCTACTTCTTGTTTTCTTTAATGCTGACTGGTTTTTAAGGTGGATCTTTTGACTTTCCATTTATTTAATTTTTCTTTTAAAAAAAATGTTGTGGGTGTGGGCATTAAGAAATCAAGAATGTTAGGTGTTTTTAAGTTTTAACCCAAAAAAAATATATATATGTTAGTGACACTCTATCAAATTCTAATCACACTCAAATATATAGTTTATCCAATAATAAAATAATCATGTATAGTTAGGGAATGAGACTATTTTTTTCATTTTAAAAAAAATAAATTAAATAGTATGTTAAAATATAATTTTTAGTGTGATGCGATAAAAAATAACTTTTACCATTTATAAAAAAAAAAATTGTATGAATATTGCTTATGTATTTTATTTAATAAGTAACTAATGAGATGATATATACAGTGGATTTTGAAATTTTAGTAGGTTCATGAATTTAAAAGACTTTCTTTTTATATATATAAGAAAGAAGCCAAAAGGCGTAAACACAACAACAATCAAATCGGCATTGCTTTCGAGAATGAAACACCCGAATACTTCCTAAGATATTTAATTGAAAATTAGAAAGGGATAGAGGGAACTAACAATAATGTGAGTTGTCAACTTGTAATAGTAGCATTTTTCACCAACCACGAGTTCAGGCCTCATACAAGCACAAAGTCACTCCTCATAACTCTCCTTTGAATGCATTATAAGCTCCTAGGAGGTCGAAAAACCATCAAGCCAAGTATATCATTCCTATCCCGAAAAACACCACATGTCGATGTACGTAAATAGTCTCGTCTAAAGGCGTCATTTGAATTCGCTGAAATCCACCCAAGAGGAGGCGGAGATCAACTGGTATTAACCTGATGTTTAGTGAGTTGTTGATTGACGCTAGATAGTCTCTGCAGCCCTTATAAAAGCTGAAACTTCTTTGAATGCTCCATCTTGAACAAAAATGATAAAAAATTGTATTACATTTATCAAAGGTGTTATAATTAGTAGACTAAAAAATCTAATAGTTTTTTTTAGCACTTGTAATTCTCAATTTTGAACAAAAATGATAAATATACTACCATTTCTTTCACGTGGTGTTGGAAAATTGGTTGCAATTTGCTTTTGCCTCTTATATTATAATATGATTACCCGATTCAATTCTAGTAGTAATCCATAGTTAATGAAAAAAAAAAACAGCAATTTTACAAAACAAAATATGAAATAAATAAAAAATATTAAGAGATTTCACCTTATCGTGCCCACTTCACTCAAACTATAACTTTTATTCTCTTTGATAGCTCCCTAGTTTTTTCAGTAAGTTGAGAATATATTGAGCCAATTACACAAGATGTGCACTAGATTAGAAAAATCAAACTAAGACCCGCCAAGAGAAACGAACTTTAGAAAGCTTGAAATGCTTCAAAGAACCACACTAAGGACACAAATCGGCCCCATAGTTAAAATCAATTAGTCCAAGTTACAATATAAGAATTCGAGCGGATGCGCTCATGCATGGTGTACACAAAGTTTGGTTTCCAAGCCTTAATCCAAACCGATAAACAAGCAAAAACCAAATGGTGAACCTTGTTCATGTCAAACTCTACATGATCAAAAGTGGCTTGAGTGGACCTTGTAACCGCATGAAACCATACCCCATGCTTTATGCTCCCTTAGTTAGTTTTTTCTGCACACAATGTTGTATTTTTTCAATTGTTATCCCATCATTTTGTCCCCTTAATTCTTGTGCTACATATTTGTTATCCTGCATATTATCATTGTTTGCTCTACTTTTCAAAATGTTTGTTGTTGATAAAAGAAAGAGTGGCTCATAAGGGGACAATTAGGGTTATTTTTTAAAAGCATATGATAAGATTTGTTGTTATACTTTATAGTTATTATCGTTTTTTAATTAAAACCATCAATTTTTCTATATATTCAAGTGACATTACTATTTTAATAAGTGTTGAGAATTGAAAATCTTTCTTGACATCCTAAATTATAATTAATCCAATTTAAATGTGCCTAAAATTGATCATGATAATATTTCACCTCTGTTGCAAATTACTTATAATTTCCACTCAAATTACCGTACCATCATCAAATTGGGTTGATTTAAAAAAATAAATTATAATTTGCATAAAATATATACTTTGGAAAAGATAAAATGACAAGTACTCCAAAACGTAGAAAAACGTAGTATAATTAAGAAAATAAAGGAAACTTAATGTTTTCCCAAAATGCACAAAAAGAAGATCAAAAGGTGTAGAGGTCTTTCGTTTTCGGCATAAACTACAAATAAGGACAAAATAGAAACCCAAATGCCATTCTTAGATGATTGTAGTAGTAGTACTAGACTGCTAGTGTAGGTGGTGGGGTATGCTAAAATAACTTTGCAAATTGGGAAGGTTTGGTTTTTATGGGAAGTAGGAGGGGTAGTTGACTGACACCAATTTATGGAAAGAGGGACGAAAGTGTAAATTTTGAGGCACGAAAGTTTTAAATTTATTTTAAGAAAAAAGTTATATCAGATCCTGATATTTTCTCTTACTCTTAAATCAAACTTTAACTTTAACTCATCGCTGAATAGCCCCTTAATTTTATATTTTGTCACGCACGTTTACTCGTAACTTAATTAATATATCGTATCGTTTAAAACATATGTCAATTAAAGGAGACTAACGAAAACTAAGTTAGAATTAAAAGTGCGCTATAAAATATAAAATTAGGAATATATTCAATAAGAGGTTAAAGTTAAACACGGATATAACTTTTTCATTTCCTTTTACTGAGGGAGGATAAAAAAAAGGGAAAAGGAAAAGAAAAAGAAAGGAGAGAAAAGACACGTGGGTATTATGATGGGGAAGTTGAGGTTGCCTCGAGTTGTTCCAGCACAGAAATAGTAGTAAAGTAAAGAAGGACTAGAAAGGAGGATGTAATTGTTCTTTTTCTGGCAACGATAATCATTTCTCAGATTTTCTGTTTTCTTGCATAATATGACAACGACTCACTTCACCATCACCACCACTCATCATTCATCTTCTCACTCCTCTGTCCTCTTTCTCTCTCTTTTGTCTTCTTCTTTTCTTTTAAAAAATAAACTCTTTTGTTTTTGTCTTCTTCCTCGTATTGTCCCTTAATTATATTATTAATTATTATTAGTGTGCGGATTTAGTGTAGTATCAAACATTTTAATTTTAGCAAACTAAAAAAAAAAAAAAATTGATTAAAAAAACGAAGAAATAAAAAATTGGCAATTGATAATGACATGTTACATGAACATTACAAAATTAGACAAAATTATTTCACACAAGGAAAATACATTTTTATCAAGACCAAATTAGCTAAATGAGATTTATAATCTGAGCATCCATTTTTTTTTTCTTTTCTTTTTTTTTAAATACAAAAATTGTATCATTTCGCTCACATTTGGAAATGTTGAGTTCCGAGTTCGAGTCTCATAATTAACTGAATTCTTATTTATGACCCATCAAATTTCTTCTCTTTTTTAAATACACAGATTATGTACTCACCAGCCAGGGGAAAACTTGTTTGCCAGGAAGCTTCACCTCTTATTGTAATTTGTACATGGCAACTTCCATTGATGCCATAGAAATCCATATATATAGTGCAGAGTAACTTGTCCAATTCAAAATGACCCTAACATGTGCAGACATTGGAGTAAATTTCACATCCTTAACTGTTGAATAATGTCAAACACCTTGCCAACGTTAGTTGTGGTCGAAATGGTAAAAAATCAGGTCTCGAGTTCAAGTCAGGGAGACAAAACCACGCTCGAAGAGCCAAATCTCCTTTCGAAGCTCGTGGATTCTCGCTGGAGACATTGGAGAAGATTGAAAGAGAAATCATTGCCAACAACAAGTAATGGGGTAAAGAAGTGATGTGGAGTAGCAAATGGGACCATTTTGTTTGTTGGTGGCAGAAGAAAGGGTAAGTTGTTAGATGCATTATAGTCAGCACTGCAACACCAAAACTGCGCAATCAAGTAAGCATATGGGCCCATTCCATTTCCTTATCAGTAACATTTATGACATTGATGAATCTAGATACTGACACACATGCTCTAAACAACACAAGTCTTCTACAAACCAAATAATAGTACAAAATACATAGAAGAGATCATGTCATTTTGTTTGTCACTCTTGGCTTGGGACCTAGTACTAGTTGTAGAGAGAAGGAATGATGATGAAATGTATGAAAACGAACGCACATGCCTTTAGCACTTTTATTTTACTAGTTGAAAACAGATAAACAAACACCATGTCAAGAAAAAGAAGAAAGAAGAGACTACTTGTATGGTGACAGAAGAAACTGACATACCAGGACAAGTACTGGAGTGGAAGCAATCCATTTTTGTTGACACCAAATTCCTTCCTGTTTTGAGAGCTATTGACAGCAAACTGAAAAGCTTGTGAGAAAAGAATAATGAGCTGGTAAGGATTATGTCTAAACATGCTATGGATCAATGCCAACAAAGTCAAAATGTAAATGAACCACTGAATTAACATCACAAGCTCTTGCTCATGTCAAGGAAATGCATCCGGGTTGGCTTAGGTGCTCCAGATTTGGGAGATGGAATGGAAGTTGTTCTGTGGACTCGTGCATGTGCATAATGCTTTAAATGAAATGAACATGCTATTGACAGAAGTTTGACACGTCTCACGTCCCAATAATCAGAATACTATGAGCAAGAAATCACGATAAGCTGCTTTCGTATTAGGATCGTGAACTCTAACTAATCATGCTTTTAGTAATAGTCAACTCTTACTATACTCTTCTAACAGATCATCAAACCAAATATTTCCAGAAGTTGACT
>NBIL01034953.1:0-12157 GCA_002752925.1 Viola pubescens var. scabriuscula
CACCCTCTGGTATCGCTCTCTCGGGAGAGTGATTCCAAGGGGAAAAGTAGCATCCCGTGAATCAAACGCTACCTAAAACTCATTTTTCTTAAAAAAATATTAAAATTTTGTTTAATTTAGCAAGAAATTATTAATTTGATTATTAGAATTTAAAAACCTAATAAGAAAATTTGAAGAAGAAATGATAGAAGTATTTTCATAAATTTAAGATTGATCCAACAATTGGATAAAAAATTATGCTCATTTAAAGTTTGAAAAAATAAACAATTGAGCCGAAAACCTAAACTAATTTGGCCGGTTTCACCATTGATCTTTCTGGTTCACTAACTTTACTGGTTAAACCTAGAATCATTTTTTACAATAAACTAAATTGAGTACTTGATACTCCCTCTGGAACCAATTAACTGTCGCTTTGACTTTGGGCACACATATTAAGGAGGCCTAATGACTCACTATTTGAGACAATTTTGCCCCTTACTTTTTCTCGAACATACGAGCGTCCATTCATGTAATTTGAGAAAAAGTAAGGGGCAAAATTGTCCCAAACAGTAAGTCATTAGACTTTCTTAATATGCGTGCCCAAAGTCAAAGCGATAATTAATTAGTTTCGGAGGGAGTATTTTTTATCGGTTCCACTATTGTACAATGTTTTTAAAAAAGATTCTAGTGTACATCAATTTTTTTCCCGTTCAAGTTAAAATTATTTGCAAATTTGTTTTCCTCTTCTAGTCACGTGTATATGAGCCCACGAAATAGAACTGGCTACCGTTAGAACATTGGGCTCAATGGGAAAAAAAGACATTGGCCCAAGCTCTAACTTTGGGAAGAGAAAGATAAAGGGTTAATTGCATGTGGACCCCCTGTACTAAAAAAAAAAACAGACTCTCCCCTCAACTTGAAAAGTTCTAATTGACCTCCCCTGAACTCGTGGTCAGTTGCAAAAGTGTGGCCTGGAACGGTCAACGCTGATGTCTGTCCGTTGCGACCGTTAACTGCTGGTTGCTTCACACAGCAACCGGACGTGATGTGACAATTTAATTTAATTTTTTTAAAAAAAATATGAAAATATTTTACATTTGTAAATTGGAAAACCCAAATTATAAACATAGAAACTGAATTAAGTAAACTCGACATCAAATCCAAAAGCCTTCTTGCGATTAGAAGAGAGATTGCATTGCCGATAAATCCTGCCATTAACACCGCGAAGCTTGAAGATGGCGAAGCTCCAAGACGATGAAGCTTGAAGATTGTGAAGCTTGAAGACGTTAGCGAAGGAAAGAAAAACCTAAAATTTCTTTCTGACATTACTGAGAGAGCGAAGGGAGGGAAGTAATATCTTTTTTATGGCTACGTGTCGACGAAAGGAAGACCGTACTGTCTTGTTGTCTCAGTCCAAGGAGCAAGGCGAGTGAGTTGTCCATTATCTTTGAAAAGTTGTCCTTTTTCTTTATTCGTTTAGGGGTTTGAATTAACAAGTATTCTTTTAGGGTTTTGAGACCAGAAAATGGAAAATGGGACCATTTGCTGTTGTCGTTTACCCTTATTTTGTTTTCATATATTGTTTAATTTTTCTTTGGCCATTTAATAATACTGGAGAACACAACAATGACAGGATGTTAATTACTGTAAAGCTTTTCATGGGGGGACATGGAACCTACTTCCAAATCTGCATTATGTAGATTCAGTGGAAGAATATTTCCAAATTGAGCATGATAGGCTGACATTAGAGGTCATAAAGGAAAAAAATAGTGGAACATGGATACCATGCTAGTGCTCTACAGTTAGAAGCAAGATACCCATGGCAAGAGATGGAGGAAGACATCAGGGGTTTGGGGAAGGAGAAATGTCTGAAGAGAATCACCGCAGAGATGGAGAAGAATGGTCATGATACACTAGAAGTGTACGTGGAACATGGAATCAACACGCCCTTATTTGTGGTAAATCTGGAGAGTAGTGATGAAGAAATGCATAGTGTAAGAGGGGATGATAGTGCTGATTCTGAAGATGATGTAGTGTGTCCTCCGTTACTACTCACCAGTGCAGATGTAGGCCAAAATGAAAGTGCTGGTTGTGGTGAAATTCCCACTGAAGGTGTTGATCTTGATGAAGTACTGGTTGAAAGTTGTGATGATGATAGTCATGACTGTTGCAGGGTAGGTGCAAATGGTGTTCAATGTGAGGAGGGGATTGAAGTAGAGGGAGTGGAGGATTGTGGTAGGGTAGGTGTAAGTGGTGTTCAATGTGAGGAGTGGATTCGATGTGATGAGGGTATTGAAGTAGAAGGAGTGGAGGATTGTGGTAAGGTAGGTGTAAGTGGTGTTCAATGTGAGGAGGGGATTCGATGTGATGAGGGTATTGAAGTAGAGGGAGTGGAGGATTATGGTAGGGTAGGTGCAGCTGGTATTCAATGTGGGGAAGGTATTGAAGCTGAGGGTATAGAGGAGATTAACCCTAACAATAGGCCTGCTAGGCCTGCTTATAGGCCCAATTCAGAGCATGATGGGCCTAGCTGCAGTTACAATGTATATGGAAGTGAAGCACCTCAAACATGTAGTGATGTAGACGATGTTGAAAGTTGTGACAACCAATCAAGAAGGACTGGCAGCTGTGATGTAGAAGATACTGAAAGTAGTGATGAAGACTTTAGTGATTTTGTGGAAAGTGAGGATTTAGAAGATGAGGACATGTTTGATATGGATAAGCAACCATTGAATTTTGCTGGAGTGCACAATGGGGGGGTTCAGCAACCCAGAAGTGACAGGGTCATTAGGCCACCAGAAGCAGGTTCTGGTCCTGGTGTGCCTGATATTGAAAGTGATTATGATGACAGTGACAATCTATTAACCCCACCAAATAGTGATGATGATGATGATGATTGTGCAAGGGGAAGGCAGGAGTTACCAGAGTTTAATGAGAGGAGAGATTTGGGTGGAGAAGTTCAGTTAGAGGTTGGAATGCAGTTTGCAACTCTTGATGTATTTAGAAAGGCTTTGGAGGTTTACTCTATTCAGAAGGGGCATGACTACACATATGTGAAGAACGAGAAGAGTAGGGTCACTATCATTTGCGTGAAGAGGTGTGGATGGAGAATACATGCTTCTCCATCGGCAGATAGGAGATGCTTTCAGATTAAGACCTTCAAGAGAGTCCATTACTGTGGAAGGGACTTAGAAAATAAGAGAGCAACTTCCAAATGGATAGCTAATGAATATTTGGCAGACTTCAAGGACAGTCCTGATATGGATTTGGAGGTTCTTGCAAACAGGGTAAGAAGGGAGAAATTTCTTAAAGTTTCTTATTTTAATCTTTTTAGGGCAAAGCAGTATGCACTGCAAATAATTGAGGGTGAGCATGGTAAGCAGTTTAAGCAGTTGTGGGACTATGCTGAGGCCATCACAACTTCAAATTCTGGTAGCTCAGTGAAGATTACAGCTCCAAATGGTGTGTTCCAAAGGTTGTACATGTGCTTTGTTGCTTGTAAAAATGGTTTTCTGAAGGGATGTAGGCCATTTATTGGCATTGATGGTTGTCACCTCAAAGGGAGATATAAGGGACACTTACTGTCAGCAATAGGAAAATATGCAAACGGAAACATCTTTCCTATTGCTTGGGCAGTAGTGGATTCTGAATGCAAGGCCAATTGGTTTTGGTTTTTGGAGAGGTTACAGGAGGACATTGGGCCACTGGAAGAGAAATGTATAATGTCTGACAAGCAAAAGGTAAATTAAAATACTCCTTCCATCATTAGTATTTGAATTTAAAAGTTTGACTAACATTTCATATCTTATGCAGGGGTTGCAACAACTTTTTGACACTATGTTTAAGGACGTGGATCACATATATTGTTTGAGACATATCTGGATGAATTTCAAATGTGAGTTTGGAGGGAACAAGCATCTGAAAGACCTACTGTGGGAGGTGGCTAGAGCATGCACAGTCACCAAATTCAACAATATAATGGAGAGAATTAAGAACCAAAATGCTCTTGCATATGCATGGTTGAAGAGGATACCTCCTCAGAGGTGGTCTAGGCATGCTTTCAACAGCTGGGTGATGTGTGCATTGTTTTTAAATTATGTTGGGCCTGTATTTGATGTTATTTGTATGTGTTTCATAGAGTGGCTAGGAAGAAGCCAATAATCACTTGTCTTGAGACTATTAGAAGGTTGCTAATGAAGAGGTTTTACATGAAATACCAAGGGATGCTGTTATATGAAGGGACAATATGTCCAAAATGGTTCAATAAGTTGGAGTAGTATATTGAAGATAATCAGTCCTACATTGTGTTCCCTCATTCTCAAGTTCAAATATTTGAGGTAGAGCACATCAATGGTGAGAAGAGCATTTGCGATTTGCAACTGAAGACTTGTTCTTGCAAGATGTGGGACTTGACTGGAATTCCATGTAGGCATGCCTCAGCTGCGTACATGTTCAAGAGACAGAATCCTCATGACTATGTACCTATGACGTATAAGAAGAGCACCTTCTTGGAAGCATATAAGGATGGCATCTTGCCAGTTCCTAATAAAAGTGAATGGCCATTAGTTGAAGGACGATATGAGGTGAGGCCTCCTACGCATTTGGTACATCCTGGTAGACCAAGGATTAAGAGAAGGCGACAAGCTGGTGAAGAGGGTCCACCCAACCCTACGAGATTGAGAAGGACTGGGTTGGTGATGAGGTGCAGAAATTGCAAAGTGGCTGGTCATAACACAGGTAGTTGTCCACAGCCTTTGAGGGCTGGCATACCACCAGTAAGGATGAGAAGGAGACAAAGCCGTGCAAGAAATGGAGCAAATAGTAGACCTCAACATGCAACAAATGAAGCAGAAGCAGGCTTTGGTGTGCAGGTATATATATTAATTCAATCATTTTTAATATTTATGCATACGTTGACATAATGTTATCTAATTTGTGACAGGATGCAAGGACTACAAGGTCCAGAACAAGATCCGCAAGAAACTCATCAATGCCTTCTTCAACTCCACTCATGCCTTCAACTTCATCAATGGCTTCTTCAACTCCATCTATGGTCTCTGCCACATTGCCTTCAACTCCATCTGTGGCCTATTCCACAATGCCATCAACACTTCCCGGCTAGGACTCCACTGGTCATCCCTTCAATAGTGCCCCCAGCCATGAATGCTGCTGAGACAACAACCCACAGGGCAAGGCCAAGGCCAAGGCCAAAAAAGATATGGAGACCAAGTGGAGTATGTGGCACCTTCAACCATCCAAGGCCAATAAGTACATCCAGTGCACCTGAAACAGTCCCTCCACTAGGAAATCCATTGTCAAGTAATCACATTCCAACAAGGAGATGGATTCCTTGATGCAAAACCATATGTGTAGTTCTTGGTGCTTATTTTGGATTGATAACTTTTGGGTGGTTTTTGTTCATATTTTGGATGCAAAATAGGGTATATTTTGTGTAGTTTTTTGTGCCAATTCTGGATGGATAATTTTTTATTATTCGGATTATGTTTATTGAAGAAAGACAGAAAGGAATAAGATAATAAAAAATGGAAAATGAGAGAACATGTTAGTTAATTGAAGAAATGTGTCATATAGTTTAATTGACAGAGTTACAACCGTGAAGAAAAATAAAACCGGTAGAAAAGGGATCAAAACAAAAAGTTTAATTTGACTATTTCGAAAATTCAGGGGAGAAGTATGTTTTTTTTAGTTGAGGGGAGGAGTCTATTTTTGTGTTCAAGTTTAGGGGAGGAGTTTATTTTTCTTTTCAAGTTTAGGGGAGGTTAATTATTCGGATTATGTTTATTCAACAACATATTTTGGAACAACAAATTCGGTAAATAAATAGTACCAACAACTTCAGTCAATAAACAAAAAACAATCAACATACGAAAACAAAATAATGACATTAATAATTGGAAAAACGACAATTAGAAAGAGTTCTTGCCAGCATCCTAGGCATCACCATCATAAAAACAACCTAAACAACAATCACACAACACAAAAACAATCCCACCCCCAAAAACCCACATGGACCCTACTTAGTTGCCGAAAACCAGACCGTCATCCTCATCCCCTGACTTCTCCCTCTTCCTCTTCCTTCTTGGCATCTCCTTCATATCTCCATTGTAGACATCACAAGCATCCAGGACCTTCTGCGCCACAGACAGCTCCATCTCGACTATGCTCTGCCACTATTCTATAACCATTATGGCAACCTTAATGCTCGATAGGGCTTTGTTTAGATGCTCCAGATACTCCCTCACTGGCCTTGTGGAGAACCAATTTTGAATCTGAGCCTGTTCCTGCAACAAAAATGTCTCATGGGTCTTAAAACGCTTCAAGTCTTCTTCCAGGCGACGCTTCTTGAAATGCAGGTTTGTCCCTGCCTCACCGGAGTTGTTGATGACCATGAGTGACTCCTCAACAAACTTGTCCTTCACCAAATTGTTAATCATTGTGAACAGAGAAGGAGTATTACTAAATGAAAAAGGAAAGGAGAGTAATGAAGAATGTGGTGTAATACACCCAATTTATAGCCGAGATATGTGTCTTTTGGCATTCAACAGACGCATATAGTTGTTGTCTGTTGGTTTGCCAACGTTTGGATTCCCACTGTTTGGGTTTCCAACAATGGTGCCTATTTGGTTTCCCATGAATTGAGACTGCTCGAGGTAATAATTGTTAATATTAAATCATTCAATATAAATCAAACAACAAAAGCATACCTAAATGACAGACAAAAGAAACCCTAAAAATTAAAACGAAAATCATACCATAACATTGAAAACCAAGTTCAAAACTTAGAAATTACAAGACAAACAGAAGAATGATGCCCAAATATAGAACTACAGAAGAACAATGGATGCCCTTTGCCGATGCTTCTGGTTTGCGATGTAGGCATTCGTAAATAAAATCCTTCAATTCCCTGCGAATAACGGTGCTTTCTTCCTTCACAACATCGAAAATTTCATCCTTAAACGCAACCCATTCATTGCTTTCATCCCGACGCACCTCCGGCATAGATCCGCCTTGGGGATTGCACCATGCCCAGAAATCACACTCACCCTGACCATTCCCACATTTAAAGTACAACCTACCTTGATTAGGAGTCGATTCTGATATCTTCACTGCAACTCTCACCCCACACTTGCACAATTTGTTCTTGTATCGTATGTACGATGCTGACCCAGTACCGACGGACGGCGTGATTGACTGATTGCTTGAAGAAGCCATTGCCGGTTGAGATGCAAGTCGATTCTTATACCACTGACTGGAGTGATTAATCAAGAAAAGAATTTTTAGGGTTCATGGACAGTGTTTTCGTTTGTTAACGATGTGCAAATAAATGGCCTTTTCATTTCACTTAATTCAGTTTCTATGTTTATAATTTGGGTTTTCCAATTTACAAAAGTAAAATTGTCACATCACGTCCGGTTGCTGTGTGAAGCAACCAGGTAGAAAAGAAGCAACCGGCAGTTAACGGTCGCAACGGACGGACGTCAGCGTTGACCGTTCCAGACCACACTTTTGCAATTGACCACGAGTTTAGAAGAGGTCGATTAGAAATTTTCAAGTTGAGGGGAGGAGTCTGTTTTTTTTAGTACAGGGGTCCACATGCAATTAACCCAAAAATAAATGAATACCGAAAGATCACTTTTATTCGCGGAGCTGAGATAGTCTCAAATTCAACTAATACCCGACATATATGATTTTATGATTATGTCGGGTATTAGTTGTATTAGTAAAATTATGATTTGTTTTCTTAGTTTACCCAATTTTTTAAATTATTTTATAGAGCCTAGACTTTATTAATTCTTGAGACATTAGTTTATAAAAAAAGGTAGGGCCTTTGACAATCTTTTTTATTTTTTTTTGGACCAGCCTAGTTACCCTTCAGTCTTTACATAATTAGCAACGAAAATAAAAAAAATATGAAGCAAGGGAATTGTGAAGAAGTTACACAGTTCAGACATTGTAGTTGACAACGAAAAATAAAGTTTTAAACACTCTGACTTTTGGTGAGATCCTAACTAGCCCAGTTGCTTCTCAAAATGATGATTAAGTCATGAAATTCTGCAAAAGTTCAAACATTTGACCTTCAACTTATTATAAATTCAAGAATGATCAAAAAGATTCTTGCTACGTACATGCACCAAGAAATGTCTCATCTCATCTCTTTTTCCTTGTTCTTCATCTTCTTGATGGGATTACAAATTCATGTCAATGGTGAAGGAGACAAGTGCCCGTTGACTCCCGCAGAGACAACAACATTGGGGTACATTGGTGGTGTCATGGATCATGGCTCTCGTGTAGGAAAAGAGCAGAAAATAGCTATGGAAATGGCTATTGAAGATTTTTCTTGGTCAGGTAATTGCTCCAAGCAGATTGATTTAAAACTTGAAGATTCATTTGGGAACCCTGCAAGATCAGCTTCTACAGGTAATTAAGGCTTATGACTTTGATTGTTGATTTTGTTTTTCTGGTTGTAAATTAAAGTACTCGAACCCTAGACCTAGGTCTCCTGTTCTGCAGGAATTTCTTTAGTGGTGGAAATTACCACTTGTGACAGGTGAGGTTTGTTATGTTTTAAGTGTTTTAAGTTGAAGATTGAAACTTATAGTGACAGGAAATTGAAAGAACCAATTGTTTGTCTCCCATGAATTTCTGTAGTGATTAACCTCATTGACAGCAAACAAGTGCAAGCCATTGTTGTAACCCTGACTGCTCAGGAAGCTGGTGTTTTATCAGATATTGACAGAAACATGAAGAACTTTACTATCATATCTTTAACTTCACCTGCCATTACCGTGGCATCCATGGCTGCTCAATTGCCACATTTCCTCCAAATTAGTAACCACATCACTCTCCACATGAAGTGCATAGCTGCAATTGTTGGGCACTTTGGTTGGCGACAAGTTACTGCAATTTACGAACGCAAACACGGGTTCTATGTCGATTCTAGCATCGTAACCCTCCTGTCAGATGCTCTAAAAGATGTGAATTCTGAGGTAGAATCCTACTCAACTATCCCTTCTTTGACTTCTCTGTCAAACCCAGAATTCGTCGTTGAACAACTGCTTTACAAGCTGAAGAGAAAGACCAACCGGGTCTTTATACTCGTAAGGTCTTCTTTGAAATTGGCTACCCTGCTCTTTGAGAAGGCAAAGAAGATGGGGATGATGGAGAAAGGTTACGTATGGATTGTCCCAGACAAGATTGCGAGTCTTCTTGACTCTGTTGATGCTTCTGTTGTAAGTAGCATGCAGGGTGTTGTTGGCTTCAGAACAAACTTTGGTCATACTAGTGATTCTTTTAAACAATTCAAATCAAGATTTAGAAGAAAGTATGGATCGGAGTATCCTGAAGAGGAAGAGTATTCTAATCCGAGCATCTTTGCATTGCGCGCTTATGATGCAACTTGGGCCATTGCTCAACATATGGAGGAATCACTGACCTCAGAGGAATTATCTAGGAACATTCTATCTACCAATTTTGAAGGTCTAAGCGGCAAGATAAGATTCGAAGAAAATAAGTTGTTTGAATTCCCGTCATTTGAAATCATCAATGTTGTAGGTAATGGCTATAGAGAGATGGCACTTTGGTCACCAAAGAGCGGTTTCTTTAAGAGACAGCTGGGGAAGTACAATGTCAAACCTGGAAATAGTTCTTTGAAAGATTTTGGCCCTGTTTTTTGGCCGGGAGGATTGCAGACAGTTCCTCCAGGATGGATGGCTACCGACGAGGAAAAACCACTTAGGATAGGGGTTCCTGCTCGAGGCGCTTTCGATCAATTTGTCTGTGTTTCTTCTAGTAGTGGACAGAATGAACCTTATATAAGTGGATTCTCAATTGATGTTTTTGAAGCTGTTGTTAAGCAGCTGCCTTATAACTTGCCTTATGTGCTTGTACCCTTCTATGGCACATATGATGAAATGGTCAGACAAGTTTATCTACAGGTTAGCTTATTTCCTACCGTTTGTTTTCAAATTCCTGCTAGAGTTGTGATGAATACTAATCGAAATTAGTTCACCTGATCGATAGGGCTTGGATGCAGCAGTTGGTGATACAGAAATAATGTCAGATCGGTGTCAGTACACAGAATTTACGCAGCCATACATTGATTCAGGACTTGTCATCGTGGTACCTGCCATACCAGAAAAGTCGAAAGCGACATGGATGCTGCAGACCTTCACCCTGAAAGTGTGGTTATCAATGATTGCGCTTCACGTGTTCGTAATATTTGTGGTAACCCTTAGCCAACGTTATCACAACAACAGAGAAGACGGTAACAATGAAGAGTTTGATGGGATTGGCAAAATGATATGGTTTGGGGTAGCAGTACTGTTCAATGCACAAAGTAAGTATATAATATAGCTAACAATATCACTCCAACATAGTGCTTATCTCTTTGTTCTTTTTTTATTTCTTTCGTCTTTTTCAGGAGAAAAAATCACTAGCAATGTGGCCCGAATCGTGCTAGGACCATGGTTGCTTGTGATCTATGTTATACTGGCAAGTTTCAATGCAAATCTTTCATCTACCCTGACCGTGTCGCGGCTCGAACCATCTGTTATCAATGTAGAGACACTAAAGAGCACAAATGCTGCTGTCGGCTGCAATGGGAACTCATTTATTGTCAGGTACCTGACGGAAGTTTTGCAATTTAAGCCTGAAAATATCAGGAGCATTAATTCAATATATGACTACCCAAAAGCATTCGAGAGTGGATATATCAAAGCAGCATTCTTTGTTGAGCCGCATGTAAAAGTCTTCCTTGGGAAATACTGCAATGGCTACATCAGAACAGGACCAACTTTCAAGCTAGGCGGATTTGGCTTTGTAATTCAGTTCTATCCTTTTTCATCCTTTGTTAATTTCTTTGCGCATTTTTTTCGTCCCTCAACTTTCTGATCAAAGTTCGTTCCTCTACCTTCTCAAATGTGCTAATCTGATCCATAATAATGTCAACATTAAGGACTAAAATTAACATATTCGATGAACAATAAGGATAAAAATAGGGTATAGGAATGGAATTAGATCCGTATCATAAAGTTGAATGATGAAAAAAAAGGCAATATTCATATCAAAAGGGCCCTAATTAACGCATGTACTTTTTTGTTTCTTTTGTTGTTGTAACTTGTTTCAGGTATTTCCTAAAGGTTCTCCTCTGGCATTTGACATATCGGAGGCGATTCTGAAAGTGGTGGAGAGTGGAGAAATGCGACAGTTAGAAGAGAAGTTGTCATCATCTTCCAACTGCTCATCTGGTACAGGAAAATCAAGATTGGAAGAGGGACCTATTTGTGACCTACTTAAGATGGCTGGTACTATTGCAGCCATTGGTTTTCTGGCTTTGATGGGACGGAAATTTTCCTCCAATCACAACCAAGAACCTGACATCAACCCAGGACCAGAAAACCATCAAGAGCCTGACAACAACCCAGAAACAGAAAACAACCAAGAAACAGAAAACAACCCAGAACCTGACAACAACCAAGAACTTGACCACAACCCAGAACCAGAAAACAACAACCAACAAGGAGAGGATGCCAATTTAGATGCAGGGATTGAACTGGTAAATTTATCCCACCAGCAAAGATAAGGTCTTGAGAGTTGAGACTCTTGACTCTTCTTCTTGACAGCAACTTCTCATAAAATTCTCTAATTGGGCTAAAATTCATCCGTCTCCCGAAAGAGAGTTTGAGTCCAATGTCCCTTTCTTTTTATTTTTATTTACCCCAGTGTCCTTTTTTTCATTAGGCCCAATGTACTTTAAGTGCTGGTGTTTTCTTTTTTCCATTTTTTTTCTTTTTTAAAGTAATGATTAAGGAGGTATAGATAAATAGGAAATTGTATAATTTATGTGTTTGGTTTAGTGTTTTAAAAACAGACCCGGAGTGACCTGTTGGACCGGTTTCGGATTCGACTTGATTGACCCATTTGATCGTTCCGGGTCGTTCACACATCGAACCGTTCAATTTTAGATAATTGAACCGGATTGAACCGACTGGTTTTCTGTCTAATGGATGTAGCATTTTATAATATATCAAAATAAAATATCAAGTAGATCAAAAGTTAAAAATAAAGAAACAATCCAACATTCAATTGAAATGATATTCAAAGTTCAAACACACTTAAGTATTCAAATTACAAAATACTAACGGATTGAACCGGTAAA